>VZTM01036424.1:324325-337794 GCA_013400555.1 Jacana jacana
CAGTTACTGGGAAATCAGGTTAAGAAGAGGGGAGAAAATTGGGTGGTTTGAGCATTGAGGAATGGTGTGAGGGGTGGGCAAGGCAGCAGCCTTCAAAAAAAAAGAGGGGAGGGGGAAGCATTCTGGGATTTTCAGGTATTTTGGAAGTTTGCTGAATGGACATTGAAGGTGGAGGGACGTCACTGGAGCTACAGTGAAGCAGTGATTCCCCACAGGAATAAGGGTTCTGAGGGTAGGAGGCAGGAGAGAGAGGCACTCCTTGGCTGTGCTCAGAAGAGCTAGGAATAGATCAATCATAGCCTGGTTTGGCTTATTGAACTCAAACCTGATCAATGGTAATCTCTGAAAACAAGAAACCCAATGGGCTTCGTTGCTATTCAGCTCCCCAGGAGGGTTGTGCCCAGCAAGTCGACTGAGATGGCTCTTGCCCACCTCCCTGGCTCTACCCAAAGCACCAGCAGGCTTTGGGAGGACTTTCCCAAAGCACTTATTTAATTTGTCTTTGCAGCTTCAACTGAATCACAGAATCAGGGGATTGTCAGAGCTGGAAGAGACCTCTAGAGACCATTCAGTCCCACTCCCCTGCTAAAGCAGGGTTGCCCAGAACACATCACTCAGGGCTGCATCCAGGAGGGGCTTGAAGGTCTCCAGAGAAGGGGACTCCACACCCTCCCTGGGCAGCCTCTGCCAGGGCTCTGACACCCTGACCCCAAACGAGTTTCTACTCACATTCCAGTGGAACTTGCCCTGTTCCAGCTTGTGCCTGTTGCCCCTCATCCTGTCACTGGGAACCACTGAGAAGAGTCCAGCTCCATCCTCCTTCAGATCCTTGTGAGCATGAAGAAGGTCTCCCCTCAGCCTCCTCTTCTCCAGGCTAAAGAGTCCCAGCTCTCTCAGCCTTTCCTCCTCAGGGAGATGCTCCAATCCCTCCATCATCTCTGCTGCCCTACACTGGACTCTCTCTCCAGCAGTTCCCTGTCTCTCTTGAACTGGGGAGCCCAGCACTGGAGGCAGGATTCCAGTTGTGGCCTCCCCAGTGCAGAGCAGAGGGGGAGGATGACCTCCCTCCACCTACTGGCCACACTCTTCTCTACACAACCCAGGATTCCATTGTCCCCTTGGCCATAAGGGCACATTGCTGGCTCAGGGATAGTTTACAGTCTACCAGGAGTCCCAGATCCTTCTCCTCAGAAGTGCTTTCCAGGAGATCCACCCCTAACTTCATTGAGGCTTGGGGTTCTTCCTTCCCAGGTGCAGAACCCTACATTTGCCCTTATTTCAGTTTATTTCAGTGGTATTCTCAAAACACGAACTGTGTGGCAGCCGCTGGGCAGGGAGAGGGGGAGAGAGGGCTGGAGACTTCATCTCTATGTTGCTTGCAGAGAGCTGTTTGCATATTGCACAGAAAATGAAGTCTGTCACTTATATTTTATTTAGAATCAATTTCTCGCTGGGGCACTGTCTGTTCTCATCAGTTGTTGTGTTTCTGTGAAAGTGTTTTTTAAGCAACTAATGAAATAGCATTTAACCGCTTCAGAAAGTCAGCTGTTATTAAAGGCCAGTGGGGTTTCCCATGAGTCCTTCAAGTATCATAGGAAAGCAAAGACATCTCTTTTCTAACCAAAGAGGTTTTTCCTTTTGGACTTGCAGAGCAGGTGAAGGAAGGAGAGAAACAGCTTTTCCATCAGCAGTAACTGCAGTTTCAGAGCGGAGACGGTCCGTCATCCAGACGCGTTAATGCCTGCTTGATTAACGGGCACTGGAGGGAGCCGGGCATTAAAAGAACACGTTGATGTTGTTTCTGTAATTGGACTGTCGCTGTGTCTGGATTTACTCCTGGATGGAGGGTTAAATAACGTTGGCTCAGGCCAAAGTAATTATTCTCTTTGCCAGGGCTCTCCTAGCAGACTTGCAGCTCCTTCTCCCATCTTCCGTGTGTTCGTTCTAGAGCTGCCAGCCCGAGGGTACTGGGCCTCAAGGGGCCTCTTACCTAGGATAGATTCTAGGATAATGTCTCATCTAAATCTCCCCTCTTTCAGTTTAAAACCATCACCCCTCGTCCTATCGCTCCACTCCCTCATAAAGAGTCCCTCTCCAGCTCTCCTGTAGCCCCTTCAGATACTGGAAGGCTGCTATAAGGTCTCCCTGAACCCTTCTCTTCTCCAGGCTGAACAACCCCAGCTCTCTCAGCCTGTCTACACAGCAGAGGTGCTCCAGCCCTCTGAGCATTTTTGTGGCTCTCTGCTGGACCCATTCCGACAGGTCCATGCCCTTCTTGTGTTGAGGACTCCAGGTCTGGACACAGGACTCCAGGTGGGGTCTCACCAGAGCAGAGGGGAAGAATCAGCTCCCTTGACCTGCTGGCAACACTTCTTTTGATGCAGCCCAGGATGGGGTTGGCTTTCTGGGCTGCCAGTGTGCACTGCCAGCTCATGTTGAGCTTCTCATCTACCATCACTCCCAAGTGCTTCTCCTCAGGGCTACTCTCCAGCCATTCTCTGCCCAACCTGTATTTGTGCCTGGGATTGCCACATCCCAGGTGCAGGACCCTGGACTTGGCTTGGTTGAACTTCATGTCATTTGCACTAGCCCACCTCTCCAGCCTGTCCAGGTCCCCCTGGATGGCATCCCTTCCCTCCAGCGTGTCCATCACACCACCGAGCTTGGTGCCATTGGCAAACTTGCTGAGGGTGCACTCTATCCCCTGGTCTGTGTCTCTGACAAAGGTGTTAAATAGCACTGGTGCGTTTGTATTAATCCAGAGGTAATTCTGATTCTTCCTTGTTCACATGAAAGAAAAAACAAACAAACAAACAAAAATGTTGGTGCATTTTGATTTGTTTCTGGAAATAGTTGATTGCAGCTGGGGCTCAGCCATTCTTCTATGGGTAGTTGCTTCTCTATAAGGCCGTGACCCTGTTCTCAGAAGAATACTACGGCGTTTGGAGATACGTTTTGTGGAGGTGCATCGTCTAGCTCTTCCCTCTTACTGGTGCAGTCACTTAAAATGAACTGGATACCAGTGCTGGGCTGTGGGCTTGGAAAGGTGAGATCTTCTATGACCCCAATTCTTTCCTTCAGACAGAAAAGGTCCGATTTGAAGACTTACAGAAAAATGTCTCTGCTGTGTGGAGGAGGCAGATGGAGTAATGACGGTACTGATTGGTATAACTGAAGGGGGGGGTGGAAAGTCTTGATTAATCTTTGGTTGAGGAATAAGGTAAGCTTGTTTAATAGTGTGGCTGGGGAAAAAAAAAAAGGGGGAAGGAAAAGCAAAAATATTAAAGCTGCAAGGCTTGAAGAGTCATCTTTCTAGATGAAAATCCATCTCTGCCGTAGGAGGACCGTGTTAATCTTGAATTGATTATAAAGTTATAGGGTTTTTTTTGGCTTCAGGGTACTATTGCCTTTGTGCATATATCTTTCTTAATTATGGGATAGGTGGAGAAAAAGCAATCATAGGATATTTAATTCTTAATGGCGAATTTTTCTGAAGGTAACTCCCCAGCTATGAATTCTTCATCTATTGTGTCACACTGAAGTTACCTGAGGTATTATTATCTAGTTCTGCTTTCAGGTTTCTGCTCTAGGTGTTCCTGCTTTGGCAGGGGGATTGGACTAGATGATCTTTCAAGGTCCCTTCCAATCCCTGTGATTCTGTGATTATTAGGCCTTGGGGTGGATACGGAAGTCCTGAACTGCTTTGTGTTCAAATTTGGGCAGAGAAATTTTCAACTCCATCCAAAGAGAGCAATGCTTGTTTTCCAAAAGTGTCTTCAGAATAGTCTTCCTACGATGCGGTACCTCTGCTTGAGGTGGATGCTCTACAGACCCTGGATCTTTGTGACTGCAGGAGTTGTGACGGGAGTCAGAGAGAAAGACTCGTTGAGAGGTGTCTCCACGTGTGGAGCGTTGAGCTTGGGGGAAGGAGAAGACCAAATGAGGGCAAAAGTGGTACAATGTGGCCTCTCTCGTCAGTCAGTGTTTGTTGTCCTTCAGAATGCATTGCTTCTGGTGAGAATAAATGGCAATAAAGAGCAATTGAGTGCAGCAAATCGATCCATTGAATAATTGAAAATAGTTAAAAAAATACATAATTGGTTTAAACCCATCTAATGCCTCAGAGGGTCCCTGGGGCTTTGTACTGATGGAGAGGGTGGGGTTTTCAGTGTGGTCAGTGCTGCTGCTCATCCATCTCTGTGTCTGGTGGAGGTTGCTCGTCTTTGTAATGCTACCCTGTGTGGCTTTTGGTTTTCCTACTGCCTTTCTGGTCCCAAATATTCCATTTGAACAAACTGGTCAAGCTAAACGTTTGTTGCCCCTTTTGCATGCCCTCCCAGGTTAGGTGAAAAAGCCAACTTGGTGTGTAGAGCTGGTGGACCTAGGGATCTGCAGAATCATTTCAACCCCATCTTCCTAGATAGATTTAAAGCAGGGAATAGGCCACTCATGAATTGGAATTGGAGTGAGGTCCAGTACCATGTGTTTGTTTGTATTAATGGTTTGGAGGACTCAGTTGGGAAGCTGTTGTAGCCTCCTTCAACACCTAAAAACTAGGAATAAACCTATGGAAAAGAAACTGTGGCTGCTCCTCCACGGTTCCTGACTCGTTGCCCAAGGGAAATTAGTTGCAATGAAAACAATCTTGGTTCTGAAGAATGTCAGCAAGGATGGTGAGGAGGTTCCTCATGAAATCAGAGCGAGCTGCAAACTCACTTGGGCAAATCCAGAAGTGGTTCTTTTTCCCCTTTCCTGCCCCTGAAGGGCAGGTGTTGTGCCATGTCAAAAACAAACCAGTCCTTTAAATGGTTTTGGTAGCCACTGCAGGAGGACTATTGTGTTCATTTTGTGGCATCTCAATTAAGGAGGAGGCTAGGTGGGAAATGTAGAGAAGCTGCAGGTGAGGATGGTAAAACTGGGGGGCAGAATAAACGAGGGGGCAAAAAAAGGGCTAAGTTTAGCAAGGCAAAGCGGTATCTGCTGCTTTTATGGTCTGCCAGTTTCTGAGAGACCCAAGTAGAAGAGGAATGGAGGTTGTACAGGCTGATGTAACCATGAGTAATGGGGCAGGGTGGGCAAGGCCTGGGGTGGGAGGGGGGAGGTTAGCAGCCATGGGAATGATGCTTCCCCAATAAATCCTGGTCAGACACATCACGCCCAGGAGGAGAGGCAGAAATCATCTCGCTCGGGACCAATAAATTCAGGCTGCCGGAGATCAGAGACACGCATCTTAATGAGCATTTCTCCCTGAGCAGAAGTGGGATGAGCTAATTGCCTTTGCCCTCTGCTGTCCCTGGCTCCCCCTCCCATTTGTGGAATTGAGGTGTCGTTACAAGTCATTGGAGTTAGGTATGCAGATGGGTGAAAGAAACAGGCTGCCTTCCCTATATCAGCTAAAGCAATTAAATCTGCCAATTTAAAGCCACTTTAGAAAGGGTTCTTTAGAAAATCCTGACCTGGCAGATTTTTGATGCTGAACTGTGCATTTCAGTTATTTCAGTTTGGTGAGTGATGTCGTCTTCTGGGGCTTTGATGAGCTGCTCTGGAAAATACGTGTGTAGAGAAGGGAAAGGAAGGAAAGAGCCTCTGTGAGGGGCAAGTTAAATACCTTGCTTTCCCTGTTCACCCTGCGTCTGCACAAATGCAACATGGTAGTATATATTCCCTTAAGGAATAAAGGGCATAAAAAACCCCAATCAGTGATTTTTAACAAATTTTCCAATCTCAGAATATATACATCATTGTACCCTGTCAGGGAAGGGTGTAAGATGTATAAATTGCTCTTATTCTAGTGTCTTGTAAATAGATTATAATTTTGTGTGTTCTTCCTTCTCCTCAAGAGGAAACAGCTCTTTCCATGAAGTGCTACATTTTGGGGCTAATAAGAAGAAATTGAATCCGGGCTTCCATGCAGTGCTTTTTACGTTTTATTCACATTAAAGTGAATAAAATTGAATGTAAAGTGAATAAAATTGAATGTAAAGTGAATAAAATTGAATGTGATATTTAAACATAAAGAGGGAAGTTAGAAAGTGCTTAATATTGTTACTGTCAAGGAAATGGGGAAGTTATGATTGGAAATGATGGATGTATACAGAGGAAGCTTTTTGTATAAATCATGGAATCATAGATTGTCCAGGTTGGAAGGGACCTTTAAGATCATCCAGTCCAACCATCAACCTACCTCTGATAAAACCCAGCACTAACCCATGGCTCTAAGCACTAGGACAACCTGGCTTTTCAATCCCTCCAGGGATGGTGCCTCAACCCCTGCCCTGGGCAGCCCAGGCCAAGCCTTCACAACCCTTTCCCTGTCAAAATTGTCCCTCATCTCCAATCCGATCCTACCCTGGTACAACTTGAGGCTGTTTCCTCTTGTCCCATCCCCTGTGACTTGTGAGAAAAGACTGACCCCCCCTGGCTACTCCCTCCTTTCAGGGAGTTGTAGAGAGCGAGAAGGTCTCCCCTCAGCCTCTTTTTCTCCAGGCTGAACACTCCCAGCTCCCTTAGTTGCTCCTCATAGGACTTATTCTCCAGACCCCTCACCAGCTCCATTGCCCTTCTCTGGACCTGCTGCAGAATCTTAATGTCTGTCTTGTAGTGAGGAGCCCAAAACTGGACACAGCGCTCAAGGTGGGGCCTCACCGTTGTTGAGTACAGGGGCATGATTACCTCCCTAGTCCTGCTGGCCATGCTATGAGGGGCTCCAGCCCTTCAATGTCCTTTTTTGTAGGGAGGAACCCAAAACTGGACACAGCCCTTGAGGTGGGGCCTCATCTATAGCTAGTAGAGGCGGACAATCGCCTCCTGAGTTCTACTCTCCATGCTGTTCCTGATTCAGGCCAGGGATGCTGGTGGCCTTCTTGGCCACCTGGGCACACTGCTGGCTCATGGTCAGCCCACAGTCCACCAGCACCCCCAGGTCCTTTTCCGCCAGGCAGCTCCAACCATTCTGCCCCCAGCCAGTAGCATTCATGGGGTTGGTGTGACCCAAGGGCAGTACCCCTTTAATTAGGTTGCATCATGAAGTTGATGTTGGGGATGGCTGGTTCACCTCAGCTAAGGCTGGAATAATGAGGGATGGAGAGCAAAGCTATCCCCATCCCACCAGGCAGGGAAGAGCAGAAGGGCTGTGGATGAAATAACCCACCATGTGCTGTTATAAGAGTCATCACTTAGGCACGTCATGCTTGGAATTTAAAGCCTGAATAACTGGCAGGAGGAGGTTGGGAATGCAGGGATGATAGCAGCAGGACTGTGTGTGCTGCGTGTATCGGGCAGAGTGACAGGCTGTTCCTGCCATCGAGCTTAGTGTTGTTATGCATCTGCTTAAGGCACAAAGTGATTGGAAAAAGTGATCTCATTAACACGTTTGCTGAATCTTTTAGTGATAAAGCGCTACAGTTGATTATAGCAATGGGAAGACACGATGTGAAAGTCTCCTGGCCCCAAAATTGAAGCTGTATGATGTCCAGTTCAGTTAGTGCCGTACTAATTTCTTCTTGTTTGAGTGATTCCTCTTTGTTCTTCTTCTTCCACTCCCATCTGGGATATGCCTGAATGCAGACTGGGGAAACTCAGTACTCTTTGAGCATCCACAAGGAATATCAAAAGTTGATTGCAATGGGGGAGGTTAAAGCAGGGTGAGCCTCACCAGTGATCCACATCCTGCTCCCAGATCAGGGTGGGGAAGAGCCATCGTCAGAACAACAGAGGATTCCCTAGAAATCCCAGGAAACACCAAAATTCCTGTGGGTGGTATGTCTTTGAAAGTAGCAGAGCAAGATAAATTCTCATATGTTACCTTAATTTGGAAAAAAACCTCAATTGTGGCCATTGTTGTAGCTTTGAATGGTGAATGGGATACACAGCTTGAGATGGAAATGCACTGAAATTCTTGGGTGGGATGCAGGGGAAAGAGGGTCGTTTTGCTGTGACGGGTGACTGTGAAGTGATGCTTTTGCAGAGTCCTGGCTAAATAAACGGTGACAACATAGACTAATAGCAATGAAGAATAAGGTACCGTGCTGTCTCGGGTGCATCTCAGCTGGTGCCTTATCATAGAATCATTCAGGTTGGAAGAGACCCTTGGGATCATCAAGTCCAACCATCTGCCCTACTCTCCAGGCTCTCCCCTACACCATATCCCTCAACACCACATCCAATCTACTCTTAAACACAGTCAGGGATGGGGACTCCACCACCTCCCTGGGCAGCTGATTCCACTGACTGACCACTCTCTCTGTGAAAAATTTTTTCCTAATGTCCAGCCTAACCCTACCCTGCTGCAGCTTGCAGCCATTCCCTCTTGTTCTGTCATTCCCTCTCCTTCTGTCGCTAATTGCCCTTGAGAAGAGACCAGCACCAACCTCTCTACAATGTCCTTTCAAGTAGTTGTAGAGAGTGATGAGGTGTCCCCTCAGCCTCCTCTTCTCCAACTATATAGTCCCATCTCCCTCAGTCGTTCCTCATAAGATTTATTCTCCAGGCCTTTCACCAGTTCATTGCCTTCCTCTGTACTGGCTCCAGCACCTCGATATCTCTCTTGTGCTGAGGTGCCCAGAACTGATCACAATACTCAAGGTGTGGCCTCACCAGTGCTGAGTACAGGGGGACAATCACCTCCCTACTTCTGCTGGTCACACTATTTCTGATACAAGCCAGGATGCCATTGGCCTTCTTGGCCACCTGGGCACACTGCTGGCTCATGTTCAGCCGCTTGTCAACCAGCATCCCCAGGTCCTTTTCTGCCAGACAGCTCCAGCCACACTTCCCCAAGCCTGTAGCCATCCATGGGGTTGTTATCTCAGCATCATAACTGGACTGGGTCAGAATTGGTAATGATTTGTTTAAATTTGCACAGCGAGACAAGAGCCGAGTCTGCAAAAGAATTACCCGAAGTCCAGGTCTGCTCCTCACCCACCAGCTGCTTCACAAAGCACAAGAAAGTGCTTGGCAACGCTGGAGGAGTGTCCTCTGGCCAACTTGGTGTTAAACTGCATGGAGCAGGCTGAAGCTCTTCCTGCAGTGTTGTTTTTTCTTCACTGTCATTAGATACACCAGAGGGTGTCTTGCTTTTATGCTGTACATGGAATGAACTTTGCTCAAGAACCATCTTCTCCTCCCAACGTCCTTGCCGAGACCTTTGGTAAAAGGAGCACCATGAAGCTCCTAGCTTAGAGGTTCCCAAGAGCTGCCTTTTATTCTTAAAATTGCAAGAATTACAGCAAATTGCTTTTTGGATGAAGTAATTCTGAACTTGTGCCTTTTCCGTTGAGCTTGAGTATCTTCGCTAACTGGTGGTTTTGTGTTTGATTACGTAGCTCCCCAGAGGAATTTTGAAATCGCCTTTAAGATGTTTGATCTGAACGGTGACGGCGAGGTGGACATGGAAGAGTTTGAGCAGGCAAGTTGAATTACGGGTTGCCTTCTGTAATGCTATGGGATGTTAGTCGTAAGTGCAGCGTTCCTCTTCGATATTGATTGTAATTTCCATTTGTGGTTAGTGCTGATTTATACCATTTTCCTCCAGCTTCTGCTCTTTTGGGTTTTTTTTTCAAACTGGATATTTCAAGACATGATTTTTTTCATTCAACAGGGTAACTGTAAGTATAAACTCCAATTTTCTGTGAATCTCTCACCAAAGTATCTTTACAAGATGTCATCTCCAGAGCAGATAAAGAATTGTCAAATATCATTGAATTTTGATCCTACTTTCTTCCACAGCTTTTAATGTGTTCCTTCATTTTCTTTGTCTTCAGAGAATAACCAGGGTGAGTCTGCTTCAAAGAAGAGTGTAGCACCTTATTTCCATGTAATCTAAAAACGTTTTTATTGAGAGGGTATTTTCATTAGTTTCTTTCCCATACCTCTTTCAGGGTTTTACCAACAGGGAGTTTGATGCAAGGTTTTTAATGAGCTTAGCCTGCAGAGCTGAGAGTGCTGAGGACCTCCTCTTAGGCTACCCTTTGGGATCATGTTAAGAGTGAGAATAGATGGAAGGCTCGAGCTGTCAGTGAGGGAAGATCTGGCCTCCCCAGGCAAAAGTGCACGGAAATCTATGACAAGATGATCCTATCGTTGGATGAGGGGAAGACAGTGGATATTGTATACCTGGACTTTTGAAAAGCATTTGACACTGTCCCCCACCAAATTCTCATGGAAAAGCTGGCTGCTCATGGCCTGGATGAGCGTACGATCTGCTGGATTGAGCACTGACTGGAAGGATGGTCCCAAAGGGTGGTGCTCAATGTAGTTAAATCCAGCTGGTGGCCAGTCACAAGTGGTGTTCCTCAGGGCTCAGTACTGGGGACGTTCCTGTTTAATGTCTTTATTGATGATCTCAACAAGGATATAGAGAGTACCATCAGTAAGTTTNGGCCTGGAGAATAAGGCTGATGAGGATCGATTGAGGGAGTTGGGTTTGTTTAGTTTGAGGAAGAGGAGGCTGAGGGGAGACCTCATCACTCTCTACAGCTGCTTGAAAAGGCATTGTAGAGAGGTTGGTGCTGGTCTCTTCTCATGGGAAATTAGCAATAGAAGTAAAGGGAATGGCTGCAAGCTGCAGCAGGGTAGGGTTAGGCTGGACATTAGGAAAGAGTTTTTCCCAGCAAGAGTGGTCAGAGCCTGGAATGGGCTGCCCAGGAAGGTGGTGGAGTCCCCATCCTTGACTGTGTTTCAGAGTGGTTGAGATGTGGTGTTGAGGGATCTGGTGTAGGGGAGAACTGTGTAGAGTGGGGCTGATGGTTGGACTCAATGATCCCAAGGGTCTTGTCCAACCTAAATGATTCTATGAAATCCTGACTAGGTAGAAAAAGGCCTTTAAGGCTCTGGAAGCTCAGACGTCCTGATGTTGCTGTATATGAGCAAAGCTCCATGCGTGGGCTGTTCATGAAAGGAAAAGCAAATGTGTTTGCAGGGAAGGGAACTGGTGGGGACTCCCCACCTCTGTTATCAAAGAACAAGGAAGAGGAGATACACACCTGATATTCATGTGGCCCCTGGCATTTTGTGACCCCACGTGCCTCAGGGATGTAGGTGTAATGGGCAAGTGGAAGCTGCTACCTCCAGGCAAAGGAAATGGGTCTCTCTGGTTAAAAAAAATGAAATAAAAATAAACTGCCCTTGCAGGTTTCTTTTATGCTGGAGGACATCCGTGTTTGGAGAAGGTGAGAAGCCACGTACTGACGTGTGAGAACAAAGCAGCAATAATCTAGTTAAAAACTCTTACTCTTTGGTTGATGGAATGACTAGTTAAGTTCAGAAGAGTCTGTAAGAGATGTTGCTTGGGGCACTTGCTGCAATTGGGAAGAACTAGTGGCAAAGCAGCTCCTTTAAATTAATCTTCCCCCTTCTAATCTTCTGCTATCATCCTCCTTAAATTATTACCTGTGTCTATGATGTCATTCTTGTGAGTTTGCTCCAGAGCTGTGTAATGTATCTGGGTAACTGTATCTTTTTAGATGCAAACTTTGGACTGTGAGGAGAATGGGAATATGTTTATTTCCAAAATGATAACTCTTCATAGCTTGTAATGAAAAGCCAGGAGTTTTTATTTTTCCTTCAGGTGCAAATGGAGTATGCAGCTGTGTCCAAGCTATTGTGCTGTTTGACACTACCTCTTTGCAAACTACTGATGTAGCTATGAAAAATTCCAGGTTTCCTATTTCTGCAAGTAAAAAATACTGGTTTTCCTTCTATTTCTATAGTGTGTGAATATAGCTCTGTGCACTGCAGCTAATGGATAACATCTAACAGTTCCAAAAGTATTTTACAGTAGTTATCATAGAATCACAGAATGGTTAGAGTTGGAAGGGACCTCAAAGAGCATTGAGTTCCAACCCCCCTGCCCTGGGCCACCAGGGACACTTCCCACCAAAGCAGGTTGCTCCAAGCCCCATCCAGCCTGGCCTTAAACCCCTCCAGGGATGGGGCAGCCACAGCTTCTCTGGGCAACCTGGGACAGGGTCTCACCACCCTCACAGCAAAGAATAGGAGTACGTACTTTGACATATTAGAGAACCTTGAAGTGATGAACTACTTCTTGTTACCCCATCCTTATCACTGACAGCTCTTTTCTCACCCAGTAAGAAGCTCAGTAAAAAGCAAACAACATTTCAGTGAACATAGGGTTATAAACAAAGCAGAGGCCTGTCTTTGGTAAGAAAAGTACTAACGCAGGTGTTGTGTTTGGCTTTCTTATTAGACGTGTAAAATAAGAAAGAATATTTCTTGAGGATGGATCTTTTGGAAGCGCTACAAGGATGAAAGTACCAAATTGAATTAAATGATTTCAAATCATCTGAGAGGCAAAGAGAAGTGATATGTGCACTAAGTCATACGAAAGTCCTTTGGAAGAGGCGCAGTTTTTTTGTTAAGCTTGTTACATACATCACTGCCTTTATATAAAAAGGAATAAAATTCCTGGTTAGCATCAGGGTGTTTTGGTGGAGGCTGATCTTCCAGAGCTTTGGAGATGGAGGAGCTCTTTTGGAATGTGAAAAGAAGCTGAGAGTATCTTTGCAGATATCACTATTAACTGTTTTGCTGCACTTTGCAAACAGAATTAAAGCAAAGGTACAGCTTCAGTGGGAGGCACATATCACAGAATCACAGAATGCTCTGGGGTTGGAAGGGACCTCTGGAGATCATCTAGTCCAACCCCCTGCCAAAGCAGAGCCACCCAGAGCAGGTCCCACAGGGACATGTCCAGGAGGGTTTGGAATGTCTCCAGAGAGGGAGACTCCACCACCTCTCTGGGCAGCCTCTGTCAAGAAGTTCCTCCTCATGTTTAGATGGAATTTCCTACGTTCCAGTTTGGGCCCATTACCTCTTATCCCGTCCCTGGGCACCACTGAAAAAAGACTGGCCCCATCCTCCTGACTCCCACCCTTGAAGTATTTATAGGTGTTGATCAGATCCCCCCTCAGCCTTCTCTTCTCCAAGATATATAACATTACACACCTGTATGATGTAACAGACATGATAATTTCTGGGATAAGTACTGGTTTTCACTCCTTAGGCAGAGATGCCTCGGTCAGAGCACGGGTGATGGCAGGGTTTGCAGATCTGTCCCATAAACGTGGCATCTGTCAGGGGCAGCTNTCTGTCCCATAAACGTGGCACCTGTCAGGGGCAGCTGGAACTCGACCCTTCATGGGAATATGTTACTAGAGGTGGCATCAGCTAAAAAGAGCAGCGTTGTTTTGTGGAAAAGGGGAAGAGTAAAATAAGGTAAAGGAGAGTCATCACAGAAGCCTTGTAGAGTCCCCCTGGCTGTGAGCATGTGGGAATGAATTTCTTACTCCTTTTTTCACACATCCTCTTTGGAGACCACCAGCAGCAGTTTTCACATTCATGTCTGGCAAACCTTAAGAATATCCTGGGGGTCCTGGTGGGCAGCAGGATGACCATGAGCCAGCACTGTGCCCTCATGGCCAAGGTCAATGGCATCCTGGGGTGTATTAGAA
>VZTM01036424.1:337806-350195 GCA_013400555.1 Jacana jacana
GCGTTCCTGTGTGACCTGCTCTAGGTGTTCCTGCTCCGGCAGGGGGATTGGACTGGATGATCTTTCAAGGTCCCTTCCAATCCTTGAGATTCTGGGATTCACCAAGAAAGAAAATTACGTGTGGTAATTCAGTTAATTTGTAAATAAGTTGGATGCTTTCTCTACCCGGTAAGAAAATACTGAACTTCTTCAGGCCTCACTGAAGAGCCTCAGGCATTTTTTTTTTCTGGTTGGTGCACAACGCTAAATAGTTTGGTGCCTGCATCAGTATCAGCTTTTCATCCTTCAGCATGTAAATCATTAGTTTACTCTTCTGTATTTCCTTTTTTTTCTTTTCCTCTTGTCTGGCACAAAAGATGAAAGCGATCAGAAGCTCTTAGGCTGAAATACATCCCGGAGACAGCGAAGCATCCTTCTACCATCGGTGAGCCCTGGCGGCCAACAAACAGCATTGACTGGGCTGGAACACAACTTCTTGCAGTGGTTTTGTCTGGGTAATAGGAGGTTTACCCAAAATAGGGACCAGACCAATAATTTTGGCTCCAGATGGATTTTCAACCGTTCTGCTGCTCGTTAGAGACAGGGAGAGAAGAGGGGTGTAGGATGCCTTATAAATAACACCCGGGAGAAGACGGGGTATGGAACAGCCTGCAGTGTGATAAACACTCCCTTCTGCAGAAACCAGGGGCAGTTTTCCAAGCAGGTCACAAACGGCACGGCTTCAGACAGTTTATAAATATTTGTCTCCAAAATGTGTCTGCAGAGCTTGCAGTTGGAGCTCAAAGCAAAAATAAGGAGCTGCTCTTTACAGTGCAGAAACCCTTCCTCGCATCACAGCGTGGAATTCCAAATTAAAAAAAAAACCAAACCACCCAAACCGAAGCCAAACCCCCAAACCTTTCATTTTTTTTTCTTTACCTCTGGCTTGACCTGGTTTTCTTTGTAGTGGACAAATTGCCTGTAGTCTGTGGTCTGAGGGGCAGCGTTTCAAGCCCAGCAGTGATAGGCAGCTTTCTGCTGCAGAGCATCCCCTTTGGGGTTGTTCCAGCGCTCGCTCCCTTGTTAGGAAAAGGCTGAACATGCTTTATACCGCTATCATGAGGTTCTGGCATCCTTTTGACAGCTGGAGCTCTTGCCAGCTGTTTTTTCTTCTTGCCTTCCCCTTTGGTGGGAGGAAGAGGCTGAAGGCAGAGCAGCCGGTGTTTGCTGGAGCCTCGGGAAGCCTGTGCCATCGAGGGTGAGGGCTGGGGGTAGCATGTCCGGTGGGTTTTCCCTCCTCATTTTACCCCCTCATCCTTGGTATGAATCCTTCTGCTGCCTTGTTGGAAGAGATGGGTTATACAGAGAGTAACTCCAGCTTCTAATATCCCAGCGATGGTCATTCAGATGAGCAGGTGCTGAGAAAAAGGGGTAATGGGAATACTTGGGGATGGAGAGAAGGGGCCGAGTGTGCATTTGGTTTGGCTGCCCCCTTAAATTAGCACAGGAGCTTTGAAATAACCAACTGTTGGGTTTTTCAGGCTGTTACGTCCTTCAGGTTTAACCTTTTGGCGTATTGTAGAGGGTGGGGAGGTTGTCCTGCACATCCTTGCCCAGTCTCATAGCATCCACTCCAGTCGAGCTGTGCCTTCGAGAAGGTGCAGGGCACTACCAAGAGCTCAGGGGAGGAAGAGGAGGAGGGAGGAGGCTGTGTGGCTTGTTAAAAACAAGCAAGGGGGCAGCAAGGAGGAGGGGTGTACTTGGGTAGAATAAGCCCCTGCATTTTGTGCCCAGGGGGAAAAGAACAGCCATGTGAGCTAACCAGGGTTGGTGAGAACTGGGGTAAAGTGGGAGTGGAAGCTCCAAAATCATGTGTAGGCTTTATTTGTTTGTTTATTTAATTTCCCTGTGGTTGCCTCTGCTTTTTCTCTCCCTGCAACTTTGCTGGGAACAAGCTGCTCTCTGCTAACCAGGCGTAGGACCAGCGCTGAAATGCTCATCTGCAAACTGGGTGAACTGTGTTAATCATTTAAAATGCTGATCTGCAAACTGGGTGAATTGTGTTACTCATTTTAAGCATTTTATACTTTTCTGCCTTTAAAGAGGACTGAAGAAAAACCCCAAAAGCCTAAGTTCAGCCAAACTTTTTTGAATTGTCATGTCTTTTATGAATTACTTCAGGCAAATAGAGGATGACTCACTGGAGCCTGGAGTACTTTGTGCCGATATTTGACTAGTGTAAGTCCCAGTGGTGTTTGTGATGCCAGCATCTTCTGTCTTATCTTTAGGTCCAGAGCATCATTCGCTCCCAAACCAGCATGGGCATGCGCCACAGAGACCGCTCTACAACGGGGAACACCCTGAAAACTGGCTTCAACTCTGCGCTGACAACGTACTTCTTTGGGGCAGATCTGAAGGGGAAGCTGACCATCTCCCACTTCCTCGACTTCCAGCGCAAACTGCAGCACGATATTCTGAAGCTTGAGGTTTGGGTTATTTTTGCACATGGGGGAGGGCAGTGCAAGCATGGACTGTGCTGCATGATGTGGTTTCTGTAAAGAAGAGTATGGGAAGGGTTCTCAGAGGGCATTTCTACAGCTGTGGGTCGTAGCACTCATGGATGGAACCTGTTGTTAAATTTCTGATGAGCCTTTTGGTGCCTGTGGTGTTCCCCAGGAACATCTCCACCTTTTGCTGGTAGCTGCGCTTGGGGAGTTGCAGCAGCAACTGCGACATCCCAGGGGCACGTCCCTGCGTGTGGTGCTTGCCTTGCCATTGCCTTGGCACTGCCGATGGAGATGATTATGAGACTCCTCATTAAAAACACAGCAGAGGTTGTGAGTGGGCTGTAGCTGCCTTGCTGAGGAAGGTTTGTCGCAGTCCTAATGACTGAGCTGTGCCCTGAAGGACCAGGGTTTATAACATTCCCATAATTCAGCTCTTCTTTTGTCTCCACCTTCTTGTTTGCTTCATTATTCTGAATATTTCTGCTCCATGAATGTTCAAGCCTTATTGAATCCCGCTAAGTAGGTTATGTGACCTTCCTTATTCACTCCTGGATTAGTATGTTTTATAGGAAATGTTCTCCATCCCTTCTGAAGACACTGAGGAGCTGGAGCAGGGCCAAAGAAGGGCAACAGGGCTGGTGGGGGGTCTGGAGAACAAATCCTGTGAGGAGAGGCTGAAGGAGGTGGGGGTGTTCAGCCTGAAGAAAAGGAGGCTGAGGGGAGACCTTCTCACTCTCTCCAACTCCCTGAAAGGAGGGGGTAGCCAAGGGGGTTGGTCTCTTCTCCCAAGTCACAGGCCATGGGACAAGAGGAAACGTCCTCCAGTTGCCCCAGGGGAGGTTCAGGTTGGAGATCAGGAACAGTTTTGACAGGGAAAGGGTTGTGAAGGCTTGGCCTGGGCTGCCCAGGGCAGGGGTTGAGGCACCATCTCTGGAGGGATTGAAAAACCGGGTTGCCTTAGTGCTTAGAGCCATGGGTTAGTGCTGGGTTTTATCAGAGTGAGGTTGATGGTTGGACTGGATGATCTAAAAGGTCCCTTCCAACCTGGGCAATCTGTGATTCTGTTCTCTGAATTCTTTGCCTTTCAGTTGAATTGAAGATCACTTTTTTTTTCTTTTGTGTCACCATGAGTAAATGACAGCTCCTGATCTCTTGGTCCTAGTCACATAGCTTGATGTTAAGCACCAAGCTTCAATTTTTTTTTATTTTTTTTTCATTTTTTTATTAAATAAAGCAAGTACAAGAACAGCAACAAGGAGATCTCCTTGGTCTGTGTCTCAGCTCCCAGGCAGAGCCAACTCTGTTTGAAACGGTGCCCTTTACTCTTGTAGGCTCAAAGTTTTGACCAGGCTTGAGCAAAGCCAGGCTTTGATTTGCATCAGAAATGAGGATTTGTGTGCAAGAAGGTCCCTGCACCACCGTAACCTCTGAAGACAAGTTCACTGTTGCTTCAGTCTGGTGGCTCAGGTTGTGTGTTGTTGTCTTGTGGCTCAAGCTAATGGACAGCATTTTATTAACTTCCAGTAAGTCAGTCATTGTGGATTTACAGAATCACAGAATATCAGGGACTGGAAGGGACCTTGAAAGATCATCCAGTCCAATCCCACTGCTGGAGCAGGAACACCTAGAGCAGGTCACACAGGAACGCCTCCAGGTGGGTGTTAATTGTCTCCAGAGAAGGAGACTCCACAACCTCCCTGGGCAGCACCTTCCAGTGTTCCCTCACTCTCTCTGTGAAGAAATTTTTCCTCATATTTAACTGGAACCTCCTGTGTCCCAGCTTGCACCCATTGCCCCTTGTCCTGTCATTGGACATCACTGAGAAGAGCCTGGCTCCATCCTCCTGACACTCACCCTTTACACATTTATAAACATTAATGAGGTCCCCCCTCAGTCTCCTCTTCTCCAAGCTAAAGAGACCCAGCTCCCTCAGCCTTTCGTCCTATGGGAGATGCTCCATTCCCTTCATCATCCTTGTGGCTCTGCCCTGGACTCTCTCAAGCAGTCCCCTGTCCTTCTTGAACTGAGGAGCCCAGAACTGGACACAATATTCCAGATGCATTTAAACTGAATCTATTCCTTCTTTTATTTGGAGTTCTGCAAACCAAAGAAAACAAAGTAGTCTCATGGACTAGTTGTTTGGGGTTTTTTTTTTTATGAAGGTAGTTGTCCAGTTCACCGACTTCATGTCACTGGTCATCGAAGCGAGTGTTGTGGCTCAGCATTCGCAGGGGAACAGGTTGGTGGAAGAAAATATTCTTTGGCTGGAAAGTGTCGACTCTTTGATGCTTCTACAAATTGAAGACAAATGCAATACTTTTTAAGGTTAAGGAAAATGAGCTGAAACACAAAGGGAAGAGAAATAGATTATTCAGTCCTCGTTTGCCATTCTATTCCAGTTTCCCGCTGCCACGTTTGCTCCAGGGACCGGCAACGAGGAGATGCTGACATGTTATTTCTGACCCTCTGCCTGGGGTCCTGTGCCCCCTCCCCAGGTCCCCATTTACCTCATTATGAAGCAATAGAGGTGTTTTTTCAGCTTCATGGTACTTTTCTTCTTTTCCTCCTGCAAACAGTTTTGTATTAATTTAATTTCTAGTGATTTTGGTCGATTGTACGTCTTCCTGGGGAATGCTAGTTGCCTTTCTAACAGTTATGTATTAATTAGAGACAGTGCAAGATATTTATGGTTTGGTAAGTTAATGAATATCATAAATGCACCATTACTGAATTCCTGACAGCACCCTTGAGCGCTGTACCGTGCTGGGCTCAGCATTTTTAATACTTGTTTTAACTGAAAAATTGACCTACGCAAAGGAAAGACTTCTGCTTTGCCAGACTTAGTATTTTCCTGAATTCGTGATACCATGAACTCCACGTCATCCAGAGGGACCTGAACAGGCTGGAGAGGTGGGCCTGGGTGAACCTCAGGAGGTTCAAGAAGAGCAAGTGCAAGGTTCTGCATCTGGGCTAGAACAATCCTCATTCTCAATACAGACTAGGGGATGAGGTGTTAGAAAGCAGCCCTGAGGAGAGGGTCTTGGGGGAGCTGATGGAGGAGAAGATGGCCATGAGCAGGCAGTGGGCACTTGCAGCCCAGAAGGCCAATCCCATCCTGGGCTGCATCAAAAGCTGCGCTGCCAGCAGATCCAGAGAGGGGATTCTGCCACTTTCCTCTGCTCTGGTGAGACCTCACCTGGAGTGCTGTGTGCAGGGCTGGAGCCCTCAAGATAGGAAGGACATGGACCTGATGGAGCGCGTCCAGAGGAGGGCCGTGAAAATGCTCAGGGGGTTGGAGCACCTTTGCTATGAGAACAGGCTGAGGGTGTTCAGTACGGAGAAGCGGAGGCTCTGGGGGAGACATCATAGCAGCCTTCCAGTCCCTGAAGGGGCTACAAGAAGGCTGGGGAGGGTCCCCTGCAGGGACAGGATGAGGGGCAATGGCTTCAAGCTGGAGAAGAGCAGCTTTAGACGGGATATTAGGAATAGGTTCTTTACTCTGATGGTGGTGGACCACTGGAACAGGTTGCCCAGGGAGGTGGTTGAGCCCCCTTCCCTGGAGATATTCCAGGTGAGGCTCGATGAGGCCCTGGGCAACCTGGTCTGGTTAGGGGTGTCCCTCCTGACTGCGGGGAGGTTGGAGTAGATGACCCTAGAGGTCCCATCCAGCCTGCAACATTCCATGATTCTAAAGCACGTGATTTTTCTCTTCATAATCCTCATGGATTTAGGCAATACAGGCCTATTTCTGTCTTCAGCATTATGTAACATGGCCTCTCCCCTCTTCTGTTTTTATCTCTTTTGACATGATCTTCCACCTTCTGTCCTTGCTTCACATTTGATATGTTTATTCACGGTTAAGCAGCTTTTTCACACAAGTGTCTAGTGGGTTTGCATGGCTCCCTTTCCAGGGAGTGCACTAACGAGCTCAGCCACTTCAGAAAATGTGGTAATTCAGAGAAGAGACCCACCCCATCAAGTCCTGACCCATGGAAATCAGGAGGATGAGAGAACTGATGGTGGGAAATACTGTGCTACAGAGCATCAGGTAACTCATGTAGCTCATTCTTAGCGGCTTCCCTGGTTTCATGTGTCTATTGGATTAATGAGCCTGTGAGCACAGTAGTCCTTCATCAGCCTTGTGCTCTACTTGTCCAGGTGGCCAAGAAGGCCAACAGTATCCTGGCCTGGATCAGGGACAGTGTGGCCAGCCAGGAGCAGGGAAGTGATGGTGCCTCTGTACTGGGCACTGGGGAGGCTTCACCTCGAGTGCTGTGTTCAGTGCTGGGCCCCTCACTATGAGAAGGACGTTGAGGGGCTGGAGTGTGTCCAAAGGAGAGCCACCAACCTCGTGAAGGGTCTGGAGCACAAGTCCTGTGAGGAGAGGCTGAGGGAACTGGGCATGGTTAGTTTGGAGAGGAGGAGGCTGAGGGGAGACCTTCTTGCCCTCTACCCTCTACAACTCCCTGACAGGAGGGTGTAGAGAGGTGGGTGTTGGCTGCTTCTCCTAAGGGAATAGCGACAGGAGCAGAGGAAATGGTCTGAAGTTGGGGCAGGGGAGGTTTAGACTGGATATTAGGAAGAGTGACTTTACTGAGAGGGTGGTCAGGCACTGGAAGAGCTTGCCCAGGGAGGTGGTGGAGTCACCATCCCTGGAGATATTTCAGAACCGTGTAGATGTGGCACTTCAGGGCATGCTTTAGTGGCCAAGATTTTAGGGGGATTTTGTATGTGTGTGGTTGGACTCAGTGATCTCAGATGTCCTTCCCAACCATGATGATTCTGTGCCCATGGAGATCATCTCTGGTCCTTCTCTTGGCGTGGCAGGAAGGAGCAGGAAAGAGCTGGTGGAGGATCTGCCAGGGGCTCAGCTGAACTCTTGTACTTTCATCTACTCATTCTTTACTGGCTTAACAAATTAGTACATGGTCTGAAGCTGGAATGTTCATTTGAAGGACAGCTTTTGTTCATGTTTGGTGTCTGAACTCCAGAAAAGACTTTGATGAAATGCTTTGTGAGCAAGTCTGAAGAATATCCCCGGGGGCTGGTGCAGCCCCCAAGTGGCCCAGTGCCTCTGTTCTCAGAGTGGGGTGCTTGCTTTCTTCTCTTGCAAAAGAAATCTACTTGAGGTAATAAGAGCTTTTTGTTAGAGCTCTTTTCCCTGGGGCTCAGGATTCCAGGTATCTCTGTGGTTAATATACTTGAGGCCCAGTTTCTTCTGCTGACTGAAGGTGGAACTGTAGTTTCTGGCCGTCTGAAACCACTTTCCTCTTGCTGATTTCAGTTAATTTTTTTCATATGAAAATATTAATGCATATTTCTTGTTAAGATGGAGCAGAAACTTTCTCAGAGGAATTAAATGAGACCAAGCACTGAACCTTTCAGAGTTCCTTATGGCTGAAGTGCTGACAGCATGTTTTAAGTCGCTGTGGCCTGGTGTGTTCACCTTCCCTTCTGCTTTTCTTTATATTTTTTGATGAAAACACATTTGCTATTGTTTTATGGAAACTCAGCAATCGGCTCAGCTGCAGAAAGGCAAGTAGGAGCAAAGGAACCGCAGCCAGAGGAAGAGGAGAAGCTTTGAAGGGTTTATTACAACCTTTTGTGCTTTGGCTGCCTTCAGAATGGAGTGGTGGCCTGGCTTCGCTGAGGCTGAGCCACGGGAACCAGCCCACGGAGTTGGGCAGGCTCCTGGCAAACTCCTTGCCACTTTCTTGCTGTGTTCATGTCTATGGAAAGACTTTCCTTTCTTCTTGTCTCTTAGTGTGACAAATGGTGACAAGTTGGTCTGGACAGGCTCTGCAGCTCTACTGTGTCCTGTTGGGACAAAGCAGTATTGGGCTCGAAGGGTGGATTTGCTTTTATTTAAGTTGGTTTTTTTCAAGTACTCTGCAAGTTAGGAAGATGGATAGGACTTGACATCACTGTTTATGCTATTTCTGCTTGGTGTAGTGTCTGTCCTAGATAGTCCCATGTCCTTGGTGGGCCAAGAGAAATCCCAGCCAGCCTGTGTGTCTCTTCCAGTCTGCATTCTTCTGTGATTCTGTAAGTGCACGTTAAAGAGATGTGTTAGCCCTTGTTTCTCTGCATCTGTGTCAGCCCTGAAAAGCAACCTCAAACCTGAAAAATGGAGGTGATTTGATCTCCATGTTTGGTTGTCTTTTATTTCCTCAGGCCTCTTTCTAATGCTGGGATAGACGTGGGTGGCACAAGACCTTAGTAACAAACTTCTTTTTCCAAATGGCTTGCAGTGAGATTTCTGTAGCACATCGTTTCCCTGACGGTGACTCATGGAGGGCATTTCTTCTCAGCTGAACTGGTGAAGAAGGTGCTAATCCAGCCCTGTGCCTTGTAGGTGTGGGGCTGTTTTCCTGTCGGAAAACGCCAGGGCTGGAGCAGTCAGGTTGCTAACACCAAGCTGTGTGGCACGGTCAACACGCTGGAGGGAAGGGATGCCATCCAGGGGGACCTGGACAGGCTGGAGAGCTGGGCTAGTGCAAATGACCTGAAGTTCAACCAAGCCAAGCACAGGGTCCTGCGCCTGGGACGGGGCAATCCCAAGCACAAATACAGGTTGGGCAGAGAATGGCTGGAGAGCAGCCCTGAGGAGAAGCACTTGGGGGTGTTGGTGGATGAGAAGCTCAACATGAGCCAGCAGTGCGCACTGGCAGCCCAGAAAGTCATCCCCATCCTGGACTGCATCAAAAGAAGCGTGGTCAGCAGGTCACAGGAGCTGATTCTTCCTCTCTGCTCTGGTGAGACCCCACCTGGAGTCCTGTGTCCAGACCTGGGGTCCTCAACACAGGAAGGACATGAACCTGTTGGAACAGGTCCAGTGGAAGCCATGAGGATGCTCAGAGGGCTAGAGCACCTCCATTGCGAAGACAGGCTGAGAGAGCTGGAGTTGTTCAGCCTGGGGAAGAGAAGGCTTCTGGGAGAACTTATAGCGGCCTTCCAGTATCTGAAGGGGCTACAGGAGAGCTGGAGAGGGACTCTTTATGAGGGAGTGGAGCAATAGGATGAGGGATAATGGTTTTAAACTGAAAGAGGTAAGACTTAGATGAGATCTCAGGAAGAAATTCTTTGCTGTGAGGGTGGTGAGAGCCTGTCCCAGGTTGGCCAGAGAAACTGTGGCTGCCCCATCCCTGGAGGGGTTCAATGCCAGGCTGGATGGGGCTTGGAGCAACCTGCTCTGGTGGGAGGTGTCCCTGCCCAGGGCAGGGGGGTTGGAACTCCGTGATCTTGAAGGTCCCTTCCAATTCGCACCGTTCTGTGCTTCTATGAACCCTGTGTCTCAGTCTGGTGTGAATGGGAGTGTGCTCTTTGAGGTGGTGAGATGCAGCTTCTCATGGAGGAGCTTGCTGGATAGGTTGAAGAGTCAGATGCTCATGCAGATGTGTGTCGTTATGCTTAAACAAAGGAATGTCTGCAGATCCCTGTTTACCCAAGGATCCAGTTGGTCAGTTTGGGGTCACCTATCCTGTCTGCTCCTCCCCACAAGGGTGACCCCCTTGACACTTTTTTTACCTTCCAACTGGCCCAATACCGCCATTCCCTGCCCCTGGTTGTTCCAGCAATGAGTATAAATCAGGGCCTCTTTGGACCATCCCTTGGGGTGATCCAGTCTGATCGCTGTGAGAGTGAACTGTTTCTGACCAATCTGCTGTTAATCCCAGAGTTTAGTTGGCTAGAAGAGGCCCAGCTAAAAAAGTAAAACTATAAAAGAGACAATTGGTTCTGGTTTACCTCAAACCAGGACAGTCAAGTCAGCTTCTTCGTCTCCCAACGTTGTCCTTCCCTTCCAATCACTGTCGCCTTCACAGCTGGCCTGCCCACTGTGGGGACAGTGCTGGTGGATGTAATGACTTCACTGGTTTTGTATGAATCCCTGCTTCTGTCATGCATTGTGTATACTTGCATAGTTTTGGCAGTTCTATATCTAGATCTCTGTCCTCTAGATCCAGATCTCCTCCTTTAGGCCCCTACTTGCTTTCTCTTCTTTCACGTGATCGTTGCATGTGAAAAGCCAAACCAGCACTTGTGAAGCTGTCTCTTCAATGGGCAGATTAATGGCAGATGCAAGAATTGCTCGGGTTCTTTGTTAGCCATTTCCTGACCTGGTTGTCCCAGAGGATGAGCGATTCGATGGGAAGGTGAGGTGGGGGTGCTGCGTTGGGAGGACCAGTCAACGTGCATCCCACGGCTTGAGGGCTCCTGCCCTGGGGAGCACAAGTGCTGTAGCTGGGTCACGAGCAGTGGGAGGGAGGCAGTCCAAGCCCTGAGGGCAGTGAAGGGCAAGCAATGGCTGCTGTGCAAGGGAATAGGTGAAGCACAGAATTAGAGCAGGGAGAGGAATATCAATAAGCTGAAAATACAATTAAAAAGCAGCAGCTTTTTAGGCAGCCAAAGAAAAAACTAGAACAGCTTGACTTTTACGTTGCCTAGGAGCTGCTTCTCTGCGAAGACAGCAGACCAAATGTGCCCTTACAGACTGCCTGCGCCGCTGTAGGGTGGATGCTGGGAAGCCAAGAGACATGGGAGACCTTGGTGGAGGTGTTTCCTGCTGGGAGACCTCCTGTGGTCATCCTCTGCTACCCAGTTGTCCCTTTGTGGTATGACATACGAAGTTGGGCCTGAACCTCCTTCTCTTGGCCAATGCCAGCTTGCAGAGGCAGATTGGGAATGAAGGGGTCAGCAGATGAGATGTCTTGGAGGTCATACCTGTCTCTACCTGGGTCTGTGCCACTGTCATCATCCTCTGTCTCTAGCTTCAAGGTATGGTGGTAGCTGTTAACCTTTAAACAGCAATTCTGGGAGGGAAGAGGATCTTGACATTGAGGCTTCCCACCCCCCAAGAAGTCCTTACTGGAGTCATGGATGGACAAAGCTGTGGTGGATTTAGTGCCAAGGAGAGAGGAGTTACCAGGCTCATTCTCACAGATCTATATACTCCTTCTTCTGTGTTTAATGTGTTACAAGTTTTAGGCAACAGAAATAAAGTCAATGACCATGGCTTTGTGATGGATAGCCATGAAGGTGTTGCAGATGAGAGAATTTTGTGACATCTCCAGTTAAAAATGGCATCATCCGACCACCGTGAATAGTTTAATGTCGGGAGACTCTGTAGTTACACAGAGTCACAGCCCATATGTAAGCTGGGAATTTCTAAGGCAGACAGTGGAAATGATTTGCACAGCTCCTCACTGTTTTGATGGCATTCAGAGCTTCTGACAGCCTGCTTCTGTCTTGGTGTCTGAATGGAAAGGGTCACATGAAGCTTTCAGGTTGACCATACTGCCTCAGTTAGGTGTTGGGGAAAAACTGGCATTTGGGTTTTGTCCAGCGTTGGCCAAAGACTTGGTAAGAATTCAGAGTGGGATGGTAGTACTGGGGAGGGGGAAGTCTGGAAAATGGAAATAAGTTCTACGTCCGTGGCACATGTGGCTTAAAGGGAAAGCAGAAGGGAGGTACAACCATCTCAGTAAACACTGAGGGCTAGCTGTAAAGAAAACTGAGACAAGTCATTTTCATCCATCAGTAATGACAGAGCAGGTAATGAAAGGGTTAAATGAGCACCAGAGAAAGCTTAGTTTAAATACAGGACAGGTTGGATTTCAGCCCCTTTTTTCTTTAAGACGGGAGAGTGATGGTGAGTGGTTCACCATGGATGAGCTACCAAAAGTTGTGCTTCATACCTCTTTTGGAAGATGCTGTAAACACCATTCCTAACTGATTCCTACCCAGTACAGCCTGCAAATAAGCTGAGCCAGAGAAATCAAACCCTTCCAGTGCCGTGCTCCAGAAGGTGGAGGAAGGATCAGGTATCGACTGTTGAGGTAGTTTAGGGAGGCTCATGATCGTAAGACCACATCAAGCAGCTGCACATAGAATCATAGAATCATT
>VZTM01036424.1:350589-371974 GCA_013400555.1 Jacana jacana
ACTCTCTGGCTTCTGTCCTTCAGCCAGTTCCAAATCCACCTCACTACCCTATCGTTCAGGCCACACTTCCTCAGTTTAGCTACAAGGGTGTTGTGGGAGACGGTGTCAAGTGCTTTATCGGTTGCCAAGATCAAGCAGAAACAGTATAAACCCTTTACCAGGCAGTAAGAGAGCCACGTTGCTGTGTGTAGCACTTCCATGGAGATCTTTATTGGTGGGGTTTTTTTTGCAGTAACGGTTGGTTTGGCTCTGGTATGTGCAGCTCCACCATACTGTGGAGAGCTGGGAACTTGTACTGCTTCTGAACTTTGCTCTTTTCTCGTTCAGAGAGTGTGTAGGGTGGAAAAGCTGCCCCGTTCCTGACACCAAGGGACCAGGAGCGTTGTCAAGGGCAGGAGTGGAGCCAGGTCTGGAGAAGCAGCAGCAGGAGGTGGCTGCCTATCTCTTCCCCCTCTCCATCCCAGCAGTCAGGGAGTGCTTCCCTTTATCAGACGTGTCCCTTGGCCTTAGTATGGCTGATTTCTGTCCTTTATGTTTCCTTCCTTTCATTTCTCCACCACCTGAAATATCAAAACATGCATCTTTTCAGGGCTGGCGAGAAGTTCTTTTGCTTCACAAGGAGGAGTTTTGGGTGCAGCCATCTTTACAGAACCTGTTTTAATCACTCATTAAAATGTAACAAGTGCCTGGTGATGGGAATTAATTAATTTTTTCCCCCTTGCAGGCAGCAGTGCCATGCCAAGGTCAATGAAACCTCAAAAGCAGCTATCAAACACACACTCTGCTGGGATTGCACTGCTGCTGACAGACGTGCCTTTTTAACCTGGCTGCTACCTATTCACTGAGGTTGCTCTCAGAGCCCAGAGAAGGTGTTGGGAAGATGGGATTTTCCTCAGGTGACAACAGCTCCCCTTTCTTTTATATGTTTGGTTTGGTTTTTTTGTTGTTTTTTTTTTAAGATTAAAAAAAAAGAGAGGCAAGCTGCTGCTGGTAGCGTGGGGAGTGGTTTTTCCTCACCTGATCCAGCTGCACAACCCGCGCCCTTGAGTCCAGGGAGTCAGGTAGGGGAGGCAATTAATGGGCAACTAAATAACTTGGATGCTCTGGCAAGTTTTACGAGGCTCGGATGTTGTTGCCAAACCTGAAGCCTCGGGGGTGCTCTCTGCCTTGTCCCTGGTTGGAGCAGGGACCGCCAGCAGCAGCAGTAGGCAGCGCGCCAGCTCGACGCAGCCGGTGTTGCAGCACGCTGGGGCAGGAGCTGCTGCAGCGCTGCAGGGAGGGAGCTTCTCAGCCCGCTCCAGGCATCAGAGGTGAGGTGGTGGTGGTGGTGATGGTGATGGTTGGCTTCTCTGTATGGGTTACAGAGCTCTAGACCGAGTTTGAGGAGCAAGCCTGGATTCGCGCTGCTGGGTGATGCCCAGAACAGCCTGTGCACGATGGTTCTGGCTGAGGTTAGTATTTCCTCCTCTGCATCCTTCGTGGTTGCATTTCTCCTTGCTGTTGGTGGCTCAGGGAACCTTTAGAGCTGTTTCCTCCACTTGGTTTTTACCAAGTAATGGAATTGAGCTTTGTTGCTCCTCTCCGGTGGCTCTTTTCACGCCACCGGTGGCAGTACGCTAGGCTGTCTCCACTGCAGGCTGCCTTTCACCTTACAAAACCCAGTGGTTTAGATCCATGTGTACTGGAACCTTTCAGCATAATTAAAATAAAATAAAAATCAATATTTTGGAAACCTTTGATCCCTCCAAGAAAAAATCCTTCAGAATTTTTTGCCTCATTTTCTTTTTCTGGCAATAACTTGGTGCCTGTGCAAACACTACAACTTACTCCCAAATAAATTAATTTCTTTCTGGTTTTTGGATGGAGGAGTTTGCTGTGGTTTAGCAAGATATACAGTGTTTCCCTCCACCTTTTCACCTTTTCTTGTTTGTTTTTTTTCTCTTGCCTGCATCAGAGTTGCCTGTGCAACTCCACAAGAGATCCCGGCAGCTTGCTTCTCCCGAACAGTAAACAGAGCCAGTACTGCAGTAGTTTGCAGATAAATAATGTATTACAGCCTGTCAAGTAAAGCTTTGAGCAAATATCACTTTAAAGGGTCATCTGTTGTGAATCTGAATATTACCCAACAAATCATTCTTTTCCCAGACCCTTTGGATTCCTTATTACACGCCCCATGGCTCTCGGAACAGGTCCCCCTTTTTTGAGTACCCTTAAACCTGACAGAATCAGTATGAGCAATATTTCTGCGAGTGCTGTTTGTTGAGCCAGCCTAAATAAGCTCAGAAATCATTCCTTCACACTTGTCCCTCCATCCAAAAGGCCTTGTAGATTTATGGCTTTTCGCTCTCGCAGTGGGAAATCAAGAAGGGGCGCACGCGGGTTTATTTTTCAAGCTTGCTTGGAGATTTTAGGGAATGCAGAGTTAATTTGATTGCTTTATAGGAGAAGCTTTCCTAGAAATTTAAGAACCTGTGAAAGTAAAGCTGGGCGTTTTGCTAAAAGGATGGAAGTTACATTGCTGGGATACCTGGTTGCAGTTAGTTGGAAGGTTGAGAATACCTACATCAAACTTAAAGAATTTAGGGTTAGGGTAATTTCCAAAAACGAGAACCACAGTAGGTAGAAGATGCCAATTTTTGCACAGCAGGAGTGCTGTGTTTGTGGTTTCTGAAGCCTTGGACTGGGCTGCCCAGGGCAGGGGTTGAGGCACCATCCCTGGAGGGATTGAAAAGCCGGGTTGCCCTAGTGCTTAGAGACATGGGTTAGTGCTGGGTTTTATCAGAGGGAAGTTGATGGTTGGACTGGGTGATCTGAGATCTTAAAGGTCCCTTCCAATCTGGAGGATTCTATGATTCTGTGGTTGTTTTAAAAGTTGTCTTCAGCAAACAAAGCAAACCAAAATAAGCCAGCATTCAGTGTACAGACCAAACATGCCATGTCAGGTTAGGAAGAGGAAGAAGAAATCCCAGTTTTCAGGTGTGAGGTCTTAGTATCCACTTGTGGTTGTGCAGTGGTGCTAAGCCCTCTTTGAAGGTTTCGGTGCTCTGGCATCCCTCCCTGGGTAACTGTGGAGCTGGTGTTGCTTTCTTGGGCGTTGCACCCCAAACCTTCAGTTTAAATTACATTTTCCTGGTTTCCCCTTTGTTTCTCAGATTGAGAAAGTCTCTATTTAGGAGGTGTATGGTCTGAGTCTGTGGCAGCATTAGCGTTGCCCGATCTCCATGGTTAAGGAGGACCCTGAGGAGGTTCTCTTGCCTGTTCCAGATGGCTCCTTTAGCCATCAGAACTGCTTTATTTCCCAGCAATGAGCCTTGCAGCTGGTGGTGGCAGAAGGAGAGATGAAAGGAAGCCAATGGCTGTGTTTAAGAAGTTCCAGCGTGGGTTTTCTTGTTTTGGTGTTTTGGTTTGGTTTTTAATAAAGATGTTTCTCATGGTGGTGTCTCTGAATTGGTTTGGGCTGGATGCTTCTCAGAAGCATCATTTGATTTCATCATTTGATTTCCCACAGACTGCTGGGGTTTGAGTTAGTGGGCAAAAAAATAGTGAAGTTTGGAAGGGGAGGGATTATGGGTCTGTTGGTTTATGGTGGATCCTTCTTTGCCTTTCTATAAAGTTATGCAATTTAAGGGGATGTGGAAGCAGAGAAAATTGTCTGTTTATCTGCCTTCTGCTCTCCTCATGTGATGAAGCCTTTCTTCCATGCGTTGAAGAAAAGAGAGTAGGGTTATTTATTCAGACAGAAAGCTGAGCTAGAAGGAAGGTTTCTTCTAGCCACATTTCAACTTACAGAGGAACATGAAGATGTTCATCCTGTCTGATGGGGTGGGGTTTTTTGGGGAGGTTGGGAGTATTTAACTCGTATTTGAGATTAGAGTTAATCTTTTAAGTGATTGTAGAAAGCATCCTGATGTTCTGTATGGACTGACTACTGGGACCGGGCTGGTGGAGCTGTGTCAGGCTGGCAGTGGGAGAGTGCTGTGCCCCACATACTCTGCCTTCTTCCTCTCCCATAAAAGCCTTTGATTTCCTTGCTGGCTTTTAATGAATTTCCAAATACCAACTATTATATCTTAGGCATATTTCTTCAATGTTGCAGGCGTCCTGGCTTGCGGGAAGAGGGCTGGAGTGTTATATTTCATTATTTACTGTATCCTTGCTGGTGTGCCGATGCAGAATGCACTGCTGGCACCAAGTGGCTGCAGGTGGAAGCTGCTCTGAAGGTGTTGGACTCACCAGCCGTCTGTGGTGTGTGCATAGATTTTGGGGCTGCAGTTCAGAGGGGATAGGGATCCCTCTTCCCAGTTTCTTGATGGTGAGTGTCACGCACGGGAGCTGTGCCACCCTGCGCCAGCTCTGAAGGTGTTGGACTCACCAGCCGTCTGTGGTGTGTGCATAGATTTTGGGGCTGCAGTTCAGAGGGGATAGGGATCCCTCTTCCCTCGCCAGTTTCTTGATGGTGAGTGTCACGCACGGGAGCTGTGCCACCCTGCGCCAGCATCCTGGCTTGTATTAGTGTGACCAGCAGAAGCAGGGAGGGGATTATCCCCCTGTACTCAGCACTGGTGAGGCCACCCCTTGAGTCTTGTGTCCACAGAATCACAGAATATCAGGGATTGGAAGGGACCTTGAAAATCATCTAGTCCAATCCCCCCCATTCCAGTTCTGGGCACCTCAACACAAGAGAGATCTGGAGGGGCTGGAGCGAGTGCAGAGGAGGGACACGGAGCTGGGGAAGGGCCTGGAGAATAAATCTGATGAGGAGCCATTGAGGGAGCTGGGACTGCTGAGTTGGAGGAAGAGGAGTTCTGGTGGTTTTTGCACCTGGTAGTGCAAATCTGTCATAGACACTGTCATTGACACTGTCTCCCATAGCATCCTCATTGGGAAACTGAGGAAGTGTGTGCTAGGTGAGGGGGCAGAGAGGTGGACTGAGAACTGGCTGTGTGACAGGACTCAGAGGGTTGTGATTTATGGAGCAGGGTCAAGTTGGAGGCCTGTAACCAGTGGTGTCCCTGCAAGGATCAATACTTGGTCCAGTCTTGTTCAATATATTCATCAATGAGCAGGTCGAGGGGACAGAGTGTATCCTCAGCAAGGTCGCTGATGATACCAAACTGGGAAGGCTGGCTGACACTGCAGAGAGCTGTGCCGCCATCTAGTGTGACCGGGGAGGCTGGAGAGCTGGGCAAAGAAGAACATCATTGAGGTTCAGCAAGAAGGGGAGGACACCTACACCACCTGGGGAGGAGGAATGCTAGACACCAGTAGAGGTTAGGGGTGGACCTGCTGGAAAGCACTTCTCAGGGGAAGGATCTGGGGGTCCTGGTAGACAGTAAACTGTCCCTGAGCCAGCAATGTGCCCTTGTGGCCAAAATGGCAGTGGAATCCTGGGCTGTGTAGAGAAGAGTGTGGCCAGTAGGTGGAGGACGGTCATTCTACCCAGTTCAAGAGAGACTGGGAACTGCTGGAGAGAGAGTCCAGTGTAGGGCAACAAATGATGGAGGGATTGGAGCATCTCCCTGAGGAGGAAAGGCTGAGAGAGCTGGGACTCTTTAGCCTGGAGAAGAGAAGGCTGAGGGGAGACCTTCTTCATGCTCACAAGGATCTGAAGGGTGGGTTGAAGGAGGATGGAACAGGACTCTTCTCAGTGGTTCCCAGTTACCACATGAGGGGCAACAGGTACAAGCTTAACAGGGCAAGTTCCATTGGAATATGAGGAGAAACTTGTTTGGGGTCAGGGTGTCAGAGCCCTGGCAGAGGCTGCCCGGGGAGGGTGTGGAGTCCCCTTCCCTGGAGACCTTCAAGCCCCTCCTGGATGCAGCCCTGAGTGATGTGCTCTGGGCAACCCTGCTTTAGCAGGGGAGTGGGACTGGATGAGCTCTAGAGGATTCTTCCAGCTCTGACAATTCCCTGACAAATCTGACCACTATCTGAGTGACTAATCTAAAAAAAAAGAATAAAATGCCAAGAGTTGTCCCTTTTTTTTTTCCCCATGAGGAAGACTGTGGGGAGCTGTGCTGCTTGTGTACCCTCTGGAGCTGCACAGTGCCTGCTCCTGATGCAGGGCAAGGAGAGAGGACTGGTGGGGTTTCAGTCACAGACTCAAGAATTTTTTTCTAAGCATATTTGCCACTTCCCTAGGTTGATTTGAGACATTTGGGCCCATTTCCTATCCTTTAGTACAAGATGCTATCTTGTGCTCTGCTAAAACTTGGGATCTTTGAAGATGGTTGGTAGAAAAACACTGGCTCAAGCCTTTTGGGCTGAAATTTGGAATATTATAGGAGAAGAAAGCGTCAGCGCTGCTTTTGAAGCAGTACTGACGGTGAATTTTTGTGCCTCTTGGGTACTGTAAAACTTCTTTGCATTCTTCAAACGTGGCAGAAAGGACTACCTCGGCTTTTTAATGAACAACATATACTTTCTCTCCAAATGAATTTCCCCTCTCCTTTCCCTACCACATGAGAGGGGGAGAGGCTGGTGGTTTATATCCTGAACAAACCCCAGCGTCTGTGTCAGACGACAGTAAAAAGCGCCAGCGTTTTCCCCAAATCCTGTGGGGGTCACTCAAGAGAAAGCTGCTAATGAGCAGAACTTCTCCAGTTGGGAGCTGCCTCCTGCCAGCATAGTCCATCCAGAACCCTCCAGCCCTCACCTTTCATGCATTTCAAATCACTTGATACCCCACTGGGAAGCGCGGCAGAAATCGGGCAGATATGCTAATAACTGCAAATCATTTTAGTTAGAGCATCTCTTACAAGGAAAGGTTGGGAGACTTGGGTCTTTTTGGTCTGGAGAAGAAAAGGCTGAGGGGGGATCTGATCAACACCTATAAATACTTCAAGGATGGGTGTCAGGAGGATGGGGCCAAGGTTTTTTCAGTGATGCCCAGTGAGAGGACAAAAGCAAATGGGCACAAACTGGATTATAACAAGTTCTATCTAAACACAAAGAGGAACTTCTTCCCTGTGAGGGTGGCAGAGCCCTGGCAGAGGCTGCACAGAGAGGTGGTGGGGTCTCCGTCTCAGGAGACATTCCAAACCTGCCTGGACACGTTCCTGTGCAACCTGCTGTGGGTGGCCCTGCTTTGGCAGGGGGTTGGACTAGATGATCTCCAGAGGTCCCTTCCAACCACCCCCACCTTGGCATTAGCATGGAAACAGCAATAGCTCATTTGCAGCAGCCTGGTCACAGAGTGGAGTTAAGAGCGTATCTGTTAAAAGCATATATGGTGTCTGGAGCTCTGCCTACACACAGATTGAAAGCAAGGCTGCTGGATCTGCCAGCTTCATCCCCAGCTTTCATCTCCCCACCTTGATCTCAGTTAGGTGCCTTGCTGGCTTTTGTGTTAGCTGTGTAATTAAGCAGAGAAGTGGGGTTGAGAAATGGTTAACCCGCCGAGCAATGTGGTGTCGAGTCAGTGGTACTGAGGTGTTCTGTAGGAGTTTAAAAATTAATTTTGTTGTTAAATGTCATCTTCTGGCTTGTGATCAGCTGTAGCGAAGGTCAGATGCGTTCTGATAAATCTGAAGGAAATCAAATTAAGGGATCCTGAATGATGAGATCTGTGAAGCTGATGTGGGTTGAAGTCTAATGCTGATGTTTCTAGAGCCATGAAGAGGTGAGGGGAAACAAGGAAAATAAGAGATCTGCATTATTCATTGAGCAGAGAGGTGGTGCTCAAAGCCATCACCTGCCCAAGTCAGGAGAATTGCTCTTCCCTTCTCCCCTGCATTGAAAGCCAGAGGATGTTAACTAGTGCTGGAGAAGAGGGATCAGTGGAAAAGACCTTTGCTGAAACACTTGGAGTAAGTTCTGCAGTGCCCTCGCAGCCACATTCATAAGGGTCTTGGAGGGATTTAGGGCAAGAAGAACTTTCTGGGACTGGGGGACGTGAAGTCTAGAGATCTCCTTGCTGAATCCACCTCTACAGGGCTTGGAGTAGAGAAGAGCCACAACACGATTTAGCTTCTTTCCTGGTTTATTAATGACCAGCCCCTTTTATAGCAATCATAGAACTGCTCCCACATAGATTTATTTTGAAGCACACATTGGCACCTTAGCTCAGTCCTGCACGGATTTGTGATCAATCAAACAATGTCACTGAAGCAGCCAAATTCTTTGGATGCTTACCCAGACATCCAAGCTGGAAGTGCCTGTGAAGAACAGGCTTCCTGCCCTTCTTGCTTTTCACCCCTTTGGAGTCTCCAATGGAGGCTAGCTTGGTTTGAAGTGAAAGTGATCATCCTGCTTTTTTCAAGCCCAGCTCTACAAACACGAGATAAAACTAGGAGGGCAAAATACAAAGACTTCTTCCAGAGGCCCTCCAAGGAATAGCACAGAGAGAAAACGTGGGCTTTTTGACGGAGCCAGCCTTGGGGGAAGCGAATATTCGAATTCCTGCCATCTTTTCCATCTCCCTTTCATGGGAGATGGAAAAGATGTTGTCCCCTTTGTTGTTGAACAACAAAAGATGTTGTTCCATTTGTTGTCCCCTTCCAGTTTGAGCGGCACGACCCGGTGGAGGGGCGGATCACAGAGCGGCAGTTTGGCAGCATGCTGCTGGCCTACAGCGGGGTGCAGTCCAAGAAGCTCACCATCATGCTGAAGCAGCTCAAGAAGCACTTCCAAGACGGCGAGGTGAGTGGCCGATTTGGGAAGATGTAGGTGATAAACACTTTGCCAGCGGTAAGGAGGTGGGACTGCCAGTGGTCAGGGTGGAGATCAGGATGTAGACTGGTCCCTACTGAAACACATGCTGTGATTTTCAGAATTTAAATTCACTGAAGAGCACCCTGGGTCTGGAGCCAGAGTAAATATTGACCATGTGTTCCTAGTTACTGCTTCAACCTGGGGTTAATTAGCTGCTGGGACTGGACAGTTTATTATTTAGTTATGAACTTATGTGAAAAATTATTTGAATTACTGGTGATTTAGAGAGTAATGAGGTTGCAGATCCTACACTTGTTAATTCAGTGAGAGGCCTTGGAACGAGCCACCCAGACCAAAAGGGTGTGCTTTATCAGGGTAAGGCAAGTATTCCTTCAGTTTGAGAATTTCACATCTGATTCTATAAAGATGGCTTTTTTTTCTTTATTGACTAGTTCTAAACAAGCAGTTCACCCAAATAAGAATGGATGGAAAGTCTTTAGCTGCATATTGGGCTAGTCTGACTGTTTGAGAGCCACTTTCCCCTAACATCAGAACCGGCATTTAACTTGCTTAGATGCAGAGCCTATTATAAAACTCAAGTGTTGGCCAGGCTCTAGTCCTTTTTTGTCCCATTTTGGTGCCTTAACTGGACTTCTGTGATGGGCAAGAATCCTAAGTTCATATAAAGCCACTGCAGGGGCTTTTTCCCACGATTTTCTCTCTTTCAGTGATGCTGGAGGATAATTTGGGCGGATTGAAGCAGCAGGGCGTGTAGGTCTCTATTAACTACAAATAATGCCCCCCAAAAAGTTAAAAAGCAGAGGAAACTGTAAGCAAGCAGAAAGGCTGTGCTCAGAGCCCTGTTCCTGCCAGAGGAGCCACGGTACCTGCAGCTTCTCGAGGCCTCAGGGTGCCAGAAAGAGTGGTGGGGTTTTTTTCAGATTCCCTCATGTTTTGTAGGAAAAAAAAGGCTCAACCACTTGACAGGTTGTTATCAATAGATGGTGTCAACATGTCATCAGAGCTGAGACAGTATTTGGAAATCTCCCTTTTCAAGCACTTTGTCACTGGTTTAAATAAGACCATCAATGTTGCCAAGGTTGTGTCCATTTATTTGATCTTTGAGCAAGACGCTGCAGATTCAGGTTATCCAATACCTCCACCCACCTTGGGTTTTAACAGGAACTGTTTGGTTTCTCATGGAAAAAACACTCAACTGTGATGTGTCTCTGACAGAAAGTGTCTGCTCCTCTGTCAATGATCCAAACTGTTGATTCTTTTCCGGTGATTTAGGTTTGTTTATTTTATATATATATATACATCTCACAGATTCATAGAATGGTTTGGGTTGGAAGGGACCTCGATGATCATCGAGTTCCAACCCTCTGCCCTGGGCAGGGACACCTTTTGTTAGACCAGGTTGCTCAAAGCTCCATCCAGCCTGGCCTTGAGTACACACATACACACAAATATATATATTACTGAGCAGTAGCTGGGTGTATGAGAAATTAGGCAGAGTTATTTTGTAAAGTCTCTTCCGGCAGATGCTTTCTTCCTTTCATGTGTAAAGCCAAGATCCTGACATCTGTGGCAGAGGAAGAACTTTTTGTTTTTACATTATTCATCATCCCCAAATCAGCCAGATAATGTTTGCAGATAACTGTATTCAGACCAAGTATTTTTCTTTCCTTATTCCAAGGACTTTCAAGGAGGGTAACTGGGGAATAGGACAAAAAAAAAAAAGACATTTGCAAGAAAAGGAATTGGTGAAAAACACATGATTCTTAAGGCCAGAGGGGGTGGAATGGAACACCCAGAATCCTAAAATGAGATGGCCTCTCTGTAAACAAGTACAAGACATTTAAAGGTTTAAAGAGATGTAAAGGGTGCAGGAAGTGGCAGCCACTTTGCCCTGGAAACAGATAAGCCTTTTTTTGGCAGCCAGGGCAGCCCAAAGTCAGTGCTTACGCAGAGCTGGAGAAATCGGCTGCTGAAATCCCTCACTACATCCAGCAGGTCGTAGCTCATGCAGAATCCAGCCTGGTGCCTGACTCTGCATTGTCTTTTATACCAGAGAACTTGTTCTTGAAAGTTTGAGATTTGATTTTTATTATATTTCCCCCCCCTGGTTTGTAACCCAGACCAGTATCCTTCGCAGATGTGTGTGCAGCGCTTGGTTCTCTAAATGCACCCACGCGCTTCTGTTGGATCACCCTGCTGCAGCTGTCAGTGGTTTCACCTGCCTTAAATTTCCCTGTCTCTTTAGAAACAGGATGGCAATGACCAGCATCCCTTTAACCACCTTTCCAGCTTTCTGGATAACTTACTCAGGGATGTGCTTGCAAAGTTGTCTTTAATGGAGTATTAAGGCCAGGGAGCGTTCTCCTGCCTGAAACGGCAGAGGCTTGATGCCAGGGCTGCTGCTCCCTCTGTGTTTGTAACCCAGACCAGCAGCTGCTTCGCTCGGCATCTGCTTGACCTGCCGTCCTGTAAGAAGGGAGAGGAGCTGGTGCTATCCACTGCTCTTCAAGGGAGATGTTAAAACCACCCAGGCACTTCATATAACCCTGCGATGCTTCCCGGTGACTGAACACCACGTAGGTCACAGCAGTTTGATGCAAACGTGTGTCGTGGGAAGAATATTTCTCCAAATTCCTTCTTTTCACACTTCACTAGCCTACCTTTATAGCAGTGTGCTATCATTTTCTGCACAGTTTACTAACCTGCTGTAACTCCCCTCTACTCGAAAAGCAGCAGGGGCTTTGAGTTGCTGTTGCTTTCCAAAGAAAGTGGGAGGAAAATAATCATAGTGGGGTGCTGGGAGGGAAGTACTAATAATTGTGCCGAACCTTACCCATCAGGCTTTACCTGGGAGATGCAATTTAACATTGTGAGTGCTTTCATATGAAATCTGCCAAGCATCATCTTCATCATCTGATGCAATTACCTTTTCCGCACAAGGCAGCCCAGGCAGCCTCTGCAACATCAAAGCTCGTACTTTGCTCTAACCTGTAGCCCTTTTCCAATGTTGTTATTCTACGTTCCTGCTTTTGAGAACAGTGTGTTTCCTTGTATTAGTTGAGAACCTGCTTTCATTTTTATTTTTATCACAGAATCACAGAGTATCAGGGATTGGAAGGGACCTTGAAAGATCATCTAGTCCAATCCCCCTGCCGGAGCAGGAACACCTAGAGCAGGTCACACAGGAACGCCTCCAGGCGGGTTTGGAATGTCTCCAGAGAAGGAGACTCCANGGAAAACAAAAATAAAATCTCATCTTACCCTGGATGAGTGAACTTCTCTGTGCCAAAGCTCAGATGTCCCCAAAAGAGCCCATAAACCACAGCCCAGTGTCTTCTGCTGGCCTGAAAGTGGCCACAGGCCTCCTGGTTCCTGCAGGCTTTCCCCATTTTCAGCGCGTAGTAGGGAGGCATCTGAATTGCAAACATCTATTCGCTTCCAGATCTGTTGTACAAAACAGAGGAATCTTTGCTGTTCTTCCCCATTTATTTGATTTATTTGGGTTTTTTTGCTAGGACAGCATTTTATTTAATTCTGCCATCCAGCCTTTAGCAGGCTCCTTGGGAAGCAAAGCAGGTACGCATTTAAAGGAAGCTTTAAAGTACAGTAGCAGGGGATTTATTTTTCATATCCATTGTCCATCTCTACCTTTTGTTAGCTCACCCTTGGGGTTTTTTTTGGTCTGGAACCGTGAATCCAGGGCTGGCAAAGGGTGCTGGTGGACTTGTTGGTGTAGCAGTGCGCAGTGGACGTCAGTGGTGCGTTGCCACAGGGTCGGCTACAGCCAAGATAGGAACAAGCTGTGAATTTTCTGCAGTTCTTCTACAATTCTAGGGGCACCATGCCTGTAGAAGAAGATCATAAAAAATAAATAATAATATTAAATGTGCTTTTTCTTTCCAAAAAAAAAACCCGATAGGTGGGTTCTTCCCTGGTTGGAAGCTGTTGGGAAGAGTTTGAGCAGGGTTACAACGAATCATATAGATTTATATTTGACAGCACCCGCTGAACGTATGCTCCTCCATCCATACCATGAAGCTGTGCCATGTTCTGCAGCTGGGATCTGTAATGTCTTGCTCTATCAGTCTGTCGTGCTAGACAGGATAGGAGGAGCCTGAACCTGAACCCCTCTTGACAAGCTGATTTATCTCTTCCAGAGAGGAAGGCTGAGTGGTTATTGCTGCAGTGATGATTTACCTCCTTCATTGGCTCCGAGCTGTGGCCCTGGTTGGGGGGAGTTTGGAGGCTGCAACTCTGGTCCCAGCACCGACACAGTTGTGCTGGTGCTAAATGGGTGGATAAAATGGGGTGTTGAGTTGTGTAGCTTGATCAGATGGGGGTCCTGGAGCTGGGCTCGTCAGCAGGCTTCTTGCTGGTCAGACAGGTGCGGAGAGGAGCTTGTCACCCTCTGCCTGCCTCTCAGCTGTGCTGGGATGCAGCGGTGCCAGTGCAGGGGGATTTTGGGATGTGTTTCCATGAGTATCCGGGTGCCTGGCTGTAGGTGCTCACTGGACACACACTCACCTGTTTGTTCCACAGCAAGCCAAGCCCCAGGTGACTGTGCTGGTACATAGAGCAGATGGTGATCCAGCCCCGCAGCCATCCTGCCACCAGCAGCAAAGCTATCCGAGCCACAGCTAGATGTGCTGTGGGGTTGCAGTGTCACCTTCTGTGACACTGGGCAGGACGTGGATTGCCCCAGGGATCCCTGAATCTCTTGGGAGAGACCGTGCAGCGCTTGAACTGTTTCATTATTGTCACTGCAAGCGTGTAGGCTTGAAAAGAAAGAAAAAGAATAAATCAACCTGCTTGCAGGGGTCTCCTGCAGAGATCCCAGCCACAGGCTCCTGGTGTGTCTGCTCCTCCAGGCAAGAGCTGGCTGCAGAGCAAGGGCCAGAGAAATGCTTTTCGGTCCCTGCCTCTGCTGACAGTACACAGGGAAATCCCTTCCTATCACACAGCTTGGGAGAGGAGCAGAAGTGGTTAACAAGAGCAGGGGATGGCAAGGTTGGGAGTGGTTTGAGTGTGTTTCTGAGTGTGTGTTTCCCCTCTGGCTACAGCTTCGTGCCTTTGAGTCACCTTGTTGTTTGTCAGCCAGGTAGTGTGACAATCTCCTCTTTCCCTGTCACCGTAAGTCCATCTTTTCTCTGTCCTAGGGTCTGACGTTTGAGGAGGTGGAGAGCTTCTTCACTTTCCTGAAGAACATCAATGACGTGGACACTGCTTTGAGCTTCTACCACATGGCTGGAGCTTCGCTTGATAAAGGTATTGAAGTTGCAAGACTGAAAGTTGCAAGGAGGTGAAAGCTTGAGGGAGCTCACCTCATGCTGTGTCTTTGGCGTTGGGAAGATGTTGAATGAGCCCTGGCTGACAGGTTAAAAATACCCCGAAATCCCAGTTCCTCCCTGTAATGAAAGGTTTAACTTGCTACATCCATGGATAAAGAGGGATTTCAGGTTTTATACTTCCCCAGTTTTAATTATAGAGGTGACATGCTGAGGAAATATAGACAGGAAATGCTGAAACCTATTGCCTGACCAGATGAGGAAGCAGTGATTCCATAGTCACTGATTGTAAGTTGTGATATCGTGGTGGTATCTTCAGCAGGACCGTTCAGGCCTGATGTGTGCAGAGGCAAGATGACCTGGTGAGTCTGTCCACAGCAGAGGCACACCAGTGTTTCTTCTTCATCCTTGTCTTCTGGAGTGAGGGTTTGTTTTGTTGGGTTTTCTTCTCCTTTTGTGAAGTGCAAATTACTGTTGGCAAAGGTATTATAAGAAGTATTCTTGCAAACTCTATCTTCTGTAGAGGTCTCCATCATTGACATGGCAGAGGCACTAACCAGCAGTGGAGCTGGTGGTAAGAATGTTTCAACCCTTGTTTTGTTGCAGCTTTGCTTAAAAATGAGAGGTTTTGCTCAGCACCAAGAGCTGCGTGGCCAGGTGCTGCGTTTCTGATCTGAAAGCCAGGTGATGGCAAGCACCTCTGGAGCTCTCAGGTGTGCTGGAGGGAATAAGGGGAGTGCTGGAACCCCACTCAGGTCCCAGGCTGACGGTAAAAGTCTGTCCTGAGGAGGCTCTTTTGAGATTACTCACATTCCAGAGGCTGTGGATGGCTGGAGGAGGTGGCTGAATAAACCTCAGAGCTGGTGTTTCCTGGGGAGCTTGGTAATATTGTGTGGTTTATTGATCAGACCAATCCATTTCCTTCTTCATCTCATCCTGTTTTGCCTTTTCTGACCTAATCCATATCAGGTATGTTCTCCTATAGGACACACTGATTATAAAAAAGAAAAAATACATTTTTAAAAAGTCCAACTCTCTGCTGCCAGGATTTGTCACAAGTGCTTTTCTTTTCTAGATGTTTTTTTGAGAGTTGTTTGTTGGGTTTTTTTAAACCTTCAGACTGGGAATATAAGAAAAAAAGGATGGCAAACTCATTAAAAGTTTTTCAGGCTCTGTGGAAGCTCTTTTCTACTAGAAAGTTAAAGCTGATACACTTAGACAGCTGCAAAATTCAATGTTTTGGAAGTATGCTCTTCTTCCAACCAGTGTGTGTGGGGGAATATTAGGACATTAATGGGTTTTGGGGCAGGGGAGTTATAAAGGGAGTCAAATGTGTCACATCTCCTCTTGTGTGTGTCAGCAGCCCTCCTGGACTTTGAGGGGGGGGGGTGTCTGGGAAACCATCTGTTTTCTTTGTTTTGGATCACCGTTATCTTAAAGTTAAAAGAACTTGATAGGTGTTTGTTTTTTTTTTTCCCTTTCATTTAAAAGTGAAAATGGAGCAAGAAATAGCATATATGAAATATGGATGCGCTGGTGCTGCGAAAAGCCCTTTCTGCAGCATCCCATGAGGAGGTAATAGCCTAGCAAATTCAATTTACTGGTGTCTACAGTAAATTAGTGATTGCCTGGTCAGGGAATATGTATTGGTGGAGTGTTTAGGTCCACCCACAGTTGGTAAATCAGTGTGATTGCTGTTTAACGATGTGCAATTAATGAGCTTGTGCAGGAGCTGCAGCCCTGGAGCTGGGAGTCCTTTGGCTGGAGTAAGAAGCCTTAGGGAGGGTGTGCAGGCTGGTGTGCAGGGCATGGCTTCAAACCGCTTGTCCCCCGCTCCCCTGTCCCTGCCTGCAGGGTCCCAGCTGGCAGGAGAGACAACAATAACCAACTCCACCAACAAATGTGGAAATTGCCCATCACCTGGGGAGAGGAAGAAGATGGTTTATGTGTCAAATGGCTCCTAATCTAATGAAAAAGACCATTAAAAAGGAAAAAAAAATAATGGAGGACACCAAACAGCCATAGCTTGACAAATGGGTTTGTGTTGAATTAAGTAGCCCCTTCCTCTAAAAAGGATCATAAACCTGTATTTTAATGGCCCATAGAATAAGGCACAGGTTATTTGCTAGCCCATCCTTCATTTTGCCAGCAATACAACAGCTCATCATTCTCTTAAATGGCAAGCATTACTTAGAGAACTTTCCCAGCCTAGGGTTACAGCTGGCAGCAAGGCAGGAACAGAATTCCTCACTTATTCCCCTTCTGAGGCGAGGCTGTGAATTGCACTTTTGTTTTGGCACCATCTGCAGCCAGACTTTCCAAGCAGCCCTTCTGCTGGTGCCGGCAGAGAGCCACGATGGAACTCCTGTGTGGTTTTAGGGCAAGGCACAGATGCATTTTGCTCGAATCATAGAACTGTCCAGGTTGGGAGGGACCTTTCAGATCATCCAGTCCAACCATCAACCTCCCTCTGATAAAACCCAGCACTAACCCATGGCTCTAAGCACTAGGGCAACCTGACTTTTCAATCCCTCCAGGGATGGGGCCTCAACCCCTGCCCTGGGCAGCCCAGGCCAAGCCTTCACAACCCTTTCCCTGTCAAAACTGTTCCTCATCTCCAATCTGAACCTCCCCTGGGGCACCTTGGGCCAAAGCGAGGGGAGACAGTGCAGCTCACTGCTCGTTCCAGTGGCTCAGCTGGCTCAGAGCACGGCTGGAGCCCAGGAGGGGTTAAGGGATGAACACTTTATTTGAAGTATGGAGCTTGAAATGGCTGCAGGGAATTTGGGAGGAGGTAGAGGTGAGTTTTGTGTTTTTCATTCAATTGCCTCTTGGCTTAATCTGACTTCGGAGCTGAATGGAAGAAGCCAGTCCTCGGTGGAGGCACGGCTCCCATCACTCCTCTGGAGTAATTCCATGTAGTCAGTCCTAATGGCTGGGTGGGCAGGACATCAGTAGAGTGGTTGAGGTTGGCTGGGATCTCTAGAGACCCTCAAGTCCAACTGGGTCACTTCCAGTTGGGCTTTGGGTATTTCTGAGGATGGAGATGAAGAAAGCCTGGATGAGTATTTGGGATGATTTGCAAGAAGGAGTCGTCAAACAGTGAAATCTGGTGTCTTGCAGAGGCAAGTCAGGGTCATGGGTTGTCACCTTCGCTGTGAGTTGATGTGTGTGCGTCTGCGTCCTGACCATGGAAGTGTCTGACACCAGGAGGGGTCTGGAGCTCAGCTGTCCCTTTGTTTTAGTAGATGCACGATCACAGTGTGGTTTTTGCCCAGCACTGATGTGGTGAGTTGCTGGGCAAAGGTTTCTCAGAGCAGAGGATGCTTTGTCCACATGGCCTTAGGAAAATCAGCTCGGTAACCCTGAGGACAAGCTCTCCATAGATCAACAGCTGCTAGAAGGTATTGAATACCTTTCAGTTTAGAAACAACTTTCTGTCTTGAAATCTCCTTTCTTCACTTACTTATGACTGCAAATATTAGGTGAGCAGTGGGTTGCCTCTGCCTTTGGTCTGGTAGCTCCACTTTTTCCCCAGAAGCGTGATCTCTGTGACTTTCCGTCGGAGAATCATAGAATCATTCAGGTTGGAAGAGACCCTGGGGATCATCGAGTCCAACCATCAGCCCTGCTCTACAAAGTTCTCCCTACACCATATACCTCAGCACCACATCTCAACCACTCTGAAACACAATCAGGGATGGGGACTCCACCCCCTCCCTGGGCAGCCCATTCCAGGCTCTGACCACTCTTTCTGGGAAGAACTCTTTCCTAATGTCCAGCCTAACCCTACCCTGCTGCAGCTTGAAGCCATTCCCTCTCCTTCTATCGCTAGTTGCCCTCGAGAAGAGACCAGCACCAACCTCTCTACAATGCACTTTCAAGTAGTTGTAGAGAGTGATGAGGTCTCCCCTCAGCCTCCTCTTCTGCCAACTAAACAGTCCCAGCTCCCTCAATCGAACCTCATAAGATTTATTCTCGAGGCCTTTCACCAGTTTCGTTGCCCGCCTCTGTACTGACTCCAGCCCCTCCAGATCTCTCTTGTGTTGAGGTGCCCAGAACTGGACACAAGCCTCAAGGTGTGTCATGTTCCCTTTGATGTCAGACCAGTTTCTACTCAGCTGCAGCCTCGTGTTTTGAGAAGAAAAAGAAAAATGTGTTGTGCCAGAAGACCGCGTTGGATTCGTATGTCTCTTCTGGATGGATATTTGAGTGTGTGATCTGGGAAGAAAAAGAAGAAATACATTTTTGCTAGCTGTATTGTCCATCATGCATCCCATGGTCCCACCTGGGTTGCTAAAAATGAAACGTGTGTTATCAGTGTGAGACCCTACATGGCCTGACTGCTGGGAGCCCAAAATTACCCGTGTTCTGCCTCCGCAGCTGGGGGGACCGCCCAGGCCAGGGAGCCCTGCTCAGGGAACAAAGGCAGCAGCCCAGCTGTCTATTATTTTTGGCTGAAAATGTGTCATTAATCTCAAGACAGAAGGGGAAAAAAGTGGTGTTTGCCATCTGCTGAGGCTCTCGCCCATAAAAAAAGCCCCCGTTTGTAAGCAGTTGGTGAGGCATTCGTTACTCACAGAGCGGTGCTAACTGTGCACTGCTACACAGAGTATTTTACCGAAAAAGCTAACTCTGTCAGACGCTAAACTTGCATAAAATACTCAGATTGCTCATGAAAGGAACCAGTGGGGGACACCAGCATGTAGCTTTTCTAAGATAAGAAACATGGAACTTGTTTTTTTGGGGGTTAAAAAAGAATCCTGGAGACTTCCTTCCCCTGTGTAGAGATGGATGCAGCCAGCAAAGTTGTTCCCGAGCGCAGCACAGTCAGGCAGCCCCAGCCAAATACCCTTTTTTTTGCAGACTTCTTGCACCCAGCGAGGGTGAGGGGATGGAGGCGACACTGGAAGTACAAATCACAGCTGGTAAAGCAGCGGCCCTGACAGAAATAAGCACACCTCAAGGGCCAAGGAGGGATCAGGGGATGCCCTTGAGAGGCGCTGTTTCTTTTGTGTAAGGCTACAGCAAATAGCCTCCTTCAGCAGAAGGGCACCCAGGGCACCAGGAGGAAGGGGTGGTATTGGAGCTTGGTTGAGCACCTTTAAAGCAGATTGAGAAGTAAATGAAATTTACTATTTCTAAACATTTCTAAAATCTGCAATTTAATATGGTTTAGAAGTAAGTGATACTGGGCACTGCTGTCTGAGGAAACCCAGATGTTGCTGTCTGAAGGTATGGGGGTCTCGGCGAAGAGCTGGCTTACAGTGCTTGAAAACTCTCTCCTTGCCAAAGCTGAGGTGTCTTAATGTCCTTCCCCAGCAGAAGGAGGGGGAAAGATTATGGTGTTTGGAGGTTGTTGGTTGGTTTTTTTTGGGCGGGGGGAAGCTGAGGAATAAGTTTAGATACTTTTTTTTGTAAACCCAAACCTTTTACCTGTTCTTGAGCTTTCCAGGTTACTGAAGCCCCACAGCAGTGCGTGTGGGAATTGGAGGGCACATTCTGCTGGAGGCAGGAGTGTATTTAGGGAAGGAGCATCACCTAATTAGGGAGGAGAAAGGTGCCTTTTACAAAAGCATATACAAAATCTGGCGGCAGGGTGTTTATCTTGGTTAAAAAAGCCCCTGTGCTATCAACTGTACCTGCTGTTTATCTACCCAGCGTTTACTGCTGTTTCGCGTTCATGGTATTTAATCCCAAGGGACCTATAAATACTGCATTATACCCGTGTAATTCAGAGTTACCCTCTCCTCTGGTTTGGGCTATGTGTGATTCTGGCCATCAGTCCCACCCCCTTGGATCAGGGGGGAAAGCTGAAGGCAGCCTTGTCACCTAATTCGTGAGCATTTGATCTTGGTGTGAGTGAATATAATGGTGGACTGCTAAAGCCCTTTTTGGAGGGCTGCTGCCACCCAATGCTCTTGCTCACCCAGCATGTTGCATCTTGCTGGCTAATTTCATAGAATCACAGAATTGCCCAGGTTGGAAGGGACCTTTCAGATCATCCAGTCCAACCATCAACCTACCTCTGATAAAACCCAACACTAACCCATGTCTCTAAGCACTTGGGCAACCTGGCTTTTCAATCCCTCCAGAGATGGTGCCTCAACCCCTGCCCTGGGCAGCCCAGGCCAAGCCTTCACAACCCTTTCCCTGTCAAAACTGTTCCTGATCTCCAACCTGAGAACCTCCCCTGGGGCAACTGGAGGACGTTTCCTCTTGTCCCATGGCCTGTGACTTGGGAGAAGAGACCGACCCACCCTGGCTATACCCTCCTTTCAGGGAGTTGGGAGAGAGTGAGAAGGTCTCCCCTCAGCCTCCTTTTCTCCAGGCTGAACACCCCCACCTCCCTCAGCCTCTCCTCACAGGACTTGTTCTCCAGACCCCTCACCAGCTCTGTTGCCCTTTTCTAGACCCGCTATAGCCCCTCAATGTCTTTTTTGACCCTAAACTGGACACGGCCCTCGAGGTGGGGCCTCCCCAGAGCCCAGTAGAGGGAGATATTCACCTCCCAAGTCCTACTCCCCATGCAGTTCCTGATCCAGGCCAGGATGCTGTTAGCCTTCTTGGCCACCTGGGCACACTGCTGGCTCATATCTAGCCACTTGTCAACCAGCACCCCCAGGTTCTTTTCTGCCAGGCAGCTCCAGCCACTCTGCCCCAGGCCTGTAGCATTCATAGGGTTGGTGTGGCCCGAGTGCAGGACCTGGCACTTGACCTTTTTGAAGCTCATCCCATTGTCCTCAGCCCAGCCAGTCAGCCAGCCTGTCCAGATTCCTCTGCAAAGGCAAAGCCTTTCTACCCTCCAGCAGGTCAACACTCTCCCAATTTTACAGAGGAAGAAGGACCCAGTGGTAGCTGCAGATTCCTCCCCCAACACGTCACTCAGAAATGGGTGGAAGGAACCCATAATCTGAACATTCAAGAAGACAAAAAAGACTCCTATTAGAAATACTTAATGCAGTTTCTAATTAATCCGGCTATGGTATAGATAGGGTGCTTATTTTTTCCTTTCTGACATATCACCCTTCAAAATTTCTGAAGGGTCAGTGGCTCTGCAGAGGGACCAGAGTGCATGAACCCAGAAGAACACTTGGCAAGGCAGCAAATTGACACCAAACTGGGAGGAGTGGCTGACACGCTAGAAGGCCGTGCTGCCATTCAGTGAGACCTTCACAGGCTGGAGAGTTGGGTGGGGAGAAGCTTAATGAACTAGAACAAGGGCAAGTGTAGAGTCTGGCATCTGGGCAAGAACAACCCCAGGTACCAGTATAGGTTGGGAAATGACCTGTTGGAGAGCAGCATAGGGGAAAGGGACCTGGGGCTCCTGATGGACATCAGGATGACCATGAGCCAGCGCTGTGCCCTCATGGCCAAGAAGGCCAATGGCATCCTGAGCTCTGTTAGAAGGTGTGTGGTTAGTAGGT
>VZTM01036424.1:372012-400836 GCA_013400555.1 Jacana jacana
GTGTGACCTGCTCTAGGTGTTCCTGCTCCGGCAGGGGGATTGGACTGGATGATCTTTCAAGGTCCCTTCCAATCCCTGAGATTCTGGGATTCTGTGAAATTAACTTAAAATACCCTCATGTTCATGCAAAGTTCTTGCCTTTTATTAAGTATCTAGAAAGCAGCAGGGTGTTTCAGCCCTGACTAATGGCAACAAATTAGCTTTTCTTGCCTCCCCTCCCTTCCTTCAGCAGCTGCCGAGGGGAGACCAGAGGGCAGCCAGACACACGCAAGTACATGTAGGAAAAACAGCTAAACCAGCCCAATGAGGTTGGGGTTTTTTGGTTTGTTAGGTTTTTTTTTTTTTTTCCTTTTATGCAGCAAAATCTTCTGCATAACCTGCCAGATTTGACAGCTCCACAGATTGCTCTTTTTCCAGAGGCGTGAATAAAACTACCGCTCGCTTCTCCGCTGGCGAGCTCGACTGACTGTCAGTCTAGGGGGAAAGTGAAATAATTCCTTACCACTCTCCGTTTTGTTGCAAGGTTAACCTCGTCTTCGTGCTGCAGAGCCTGCCACAGGGAGAGGGTGGATGGCTTCCTTCTGCACTTACGGGTTGCTTAACAGGAAAACTGGTTTTTATGATTCCCAGCCTGTTGGAATCGTGGTTCCACAGAGCATCATCTTTGCAGTGCTGTCAGAAAGAGCTGCCTTGAGCCCATCAGGAGAGGTTTCCCACCTGGTGTTTGCCATAGCACTGATGCTTCTTCTGGTTTTGTAACCAAAGGCGGGGGAAACCCATTTCACCTCATCTCATCTTGGTGTTTTTAGTATTTATCTTGAACAAATGGGTTACAGCGTGTTGGAGCCCACCAGCAGCCCCTCCACATCCCGTGTGGTGTTGCTGTAGGAAGGCAAAGGGTTTGAGGAACCTGGTTTTGAGGCGCATGTTGAGGACAAGGCCTATTTCAAACTCCTCTGTACATGGCATGTTTTTGCAAAGGCAGTTTTCCATGGAGGAAAGGAGAGTCTTCTCCTCCTCTGCCTGCCTTTGCTGCGGTCAGTGGATCATGATGTCTCACTAACTTTGTGTCCTCCTTCCATTGCAGTGACGATGCAGCAAGTGGCCAGGACGGTGGCCAAGGTGGAGCTCTCTGACCACGTGTGCGACGTGGTGTTTGCCCTCTTTGACTGCGATGGTGAGTGACCCCAACCTCGCCCCATTCCTCTCGCGCAGGATGGACCAGGAGTCCACCCAGGGGAAGAAACACAGTGGAGAAAATGCCAGCCATGAAAACTGGCCATGGCCTTGGCTTTTCTTGCCATGCTACTGTCTGCTCTTTGGCTGTGGGTACTGTGGGCCATGGGTCTTTGGCCTGTACTCATCCACCTGCCCTTCTAGGAAGGGTCGGTGGTGGTACCCAGCTCCCGAGATGTTGATCTTAAAGCACTGGATGCAAGTGTTTGCGTGCATGCCTTGCTATGCAGCTTTTTGGGTGGGTTTTTTTTTCCCCCACAAAACTCTTTATTTTGTTTAACAAAATGAGCTGTTGTTGTCCTCCAGTGTTGGAAATGAGCCGATCCAGTACTTTATCTCCAAAGTCCTGGACAAATACCAGTTTAATTAACTAATGGCAGCTCTGTGTCCCGCTGGGAAGCTCGTGGCTTTGCTGGTCAGCAGAGGATGCGAGCACTTGGGGGTGGCTTCTTGGCACACTGAAAGCTGTCTTGGTTGGTTTAATGGCAATTAGCGGAGTCTTTGTCACCAGGGGATGATGGCAGCTATTAAGACTTGGAAAGAAGGAAAGTAGCAGAATTCTGTGTTTGCCCCAGAACTACTGAGCCAAAAGCAGAGACCTGGCTGGCTCCCTGCCTCTCTTTGCCCAGCCCTGGGGAGCTGGCAGCTCTGAGCGGCAGCAGTGATGTGTAAATAGGCATTTTTAAAAAATCTCTTTATTCCTGCTTGTCCCTCTCGGTTTCAGCCTCTCCTACTTGTTTTCAGCCTTCTCAGGTTGCATCTCTTGCTGTGTTTTCCTCTGTGCTTCAGTGCCACTTGCTGATACGATCCTCAAGCCAGATGATGAGGCTGGAGAGCAGCGTGAACTGAAGCGTAGCTGAATAACTCCCTGCTTGCATCCTCTCCTAGGAGAATCCTCTGAATAATTTGGTAGCAAACCTCAAGGGAGAAGGACTGTGATTGCCACAGGGAATCCCTGTAAGGAAGGAATCGAGTGGAAAAGCAGGCTTTTTTTCTTAATTATTCGTTTCTGGTGGGTGTGTGTTTTCACTCCACTGGTGTTTATAGACATTACCATGCCCAAAGCAGGGTTGCTTTCCCGTGCTGCTCCCCAGAAGCTAAAATCAGAGCTTATCAGCTGCGCTCCGCAGGCAAGGGAGCGCAACAGGCTTTGGGGGTACGTGTGGCATCGTGGCATAAGGCAGCAACGCTCCTCAGGCTGTCAGTGGCACCAAGGACCTGCTGCCGCCCCTCTGATCCACCAGCACCCTCAGTAAAAATCCCAGAGGTTTTAATTGATTGGTGGTTAAGCAGCTCCGGAATAAAACCTGCTCCCATTTACTGCAGTCTTATTTTCAACATAAATATAAGTGACGTCATCCTCAGTCACCTCGCTAGATGATTACTTTAATGAATCTTTCCCTTCTACTCCATTAAGAAAAAAAACAAAAACCAAATCTGTGCTCTCTTACTCTGTGCTCCCCTAATTTCCTAAATCACTTAAAGCAGAGTGTTTCCTGCGGCTGCGTGGGGCGTTTGCTTTGCTTCTGTCTTCAAGCCCCAGTTCAAGGAATGAAGCTTGTGGCTGCTGCCCTCTGAGGCCAGTGCCTGCAGGAAAGATGTTGTCAGTGGGTTTTAGCATTTCTGGTCTTTTTTTTATTCATTTATTTATACATATTTCCTTCTCACAGGGAACGGCGAGCTGAGCAACAAGGAGTTTGTCGCCATAATGAAGCAGCGCCTCATGAGAGGCTTGGAAAAGCCCAAGGACATGGGCTTCACGCGACTCATGCGGGCCATGTGGAAGTGTGCCCAGGAGACAGCGTGGGACTTCACCATGCCCAAGCAGTAACGGGGTCGGGGAGGAGCCACCCCGCTTCCCCATCTCAGCCCTGCCACCGCTGCCGCTGCTGCGGCCACCTGGAGGGGTGGCACCAGGCTCTGGCGAGCCCAGAGCCTGTTCTTAATGGAGGATTTACCTAAATGGAAGTTAGAAATCAAAACCTGTTGTATTTGCAGTTTCTGCTTGCCAACAGCCCCTTAATATTCCTGTCTCTCAGGAAAAAGGACTTTTCTTCTTCCTGCCACCACCTCCGCTTCGTGACGTGCCCTGCCTGCAGAGCTGGGTGGCTGGTGAACTGGTGGGGCTGCACCCAAACCACCTTTATTTAATGTTTTTACAAAACAGCACAGGGTTTATTTTGATTCTCAGATTGCTCCTAAAAAAGAAGCCTTGGGCTCCCCAGAGGGACGGTACCGGTGGGACCTCGGAGCAGAGGCTGGAGCAGCCAGGTGCTGAGAGCGGCTCGGGAGCTGGGTCGGTTAAACACACTGCGGGGAATGTTTTGTTGTTTGTTTTTTTTTTTAAATGGGGAGTCCTCTGTGGGGAATTGCCTGTCTGAACAATGTTATTTGCTGAGTAAAGCACCCTGTTAAAGGCATTGCTGGATAACAACATGCCTCATGGCTCATCTCTTCTGCTCCCTTATGGCTTTTCACTGGTTCTTCACCCGCCTGGTTGGTGAGTGGCTGGAAATGGAGTGTTTTGGGAGGGGAAGGAAAACAAAAATAGGTAACAGCATCATAGAATCATAGGTTGGGAAGGGACCTTCAAGACCATGGAGTTCCAACCCCCCTGCCCTGGGCCACCAGGGACACCTCCCACCAGAGCAGGTTGCTCCAAGCCCCATCCAGCCTGGCCTTGAACCCCTCCAGGGATGGGGCAGCCACAGCTTCTCTGGGCAACCTGGGACAGGGTCTCACTGTCGCTCATGGTGGAAAATTTCTTCCTGAGATCTTGGATAGACTGGATAGATGGGCCAATGTTAATGGCATGGCCTTCAACAAGGCCAAGTGCCAGGTCCTGCACTTGGGCCACAACAACCCCATGGATGGCTACAGGCTTGGGGCAGTGTGGCTGGAGCTGCCTGGCAGAAAAGCACCTGGGGATGCTGGTTGACAAGCAGCTGGACATGAGCCAGCAGTGTGTCCAGGTGGCTAAGAAGGCCAGTGGCATCCTGGCTTGTATCAGAAATAGTGTGACCAGCAGAAGTAGGGAGGTGATTGTCCCCCTGTNACCCTCTCATCCTATCACTCTATGTCTCTCCTGGAGCCCCTTCAGGTTCTGGAAGGGGGTATGAGGTCTCCTGGAGCCCTCTCTTCTCCAGGCTGAAGCCCCCAGCTCTCTCATAGCAGCCTGTCTTCATAGCGGAGGTGCTCCAGCCCTCACAGCACCTTCATGGCCTCCTCCAGACCCCTTCCAAACATTCCATGTTCGTCTGGTGTTGGGGCCCCAAGAGGCGGAGGCAGGTGCCGAGCCGCCCCGCCCCCCGAGGCCGCCATCTTGTCTGTCTGTCCGTCTGTAACACAGACCCTCCTGCCGCGGCCACCGGGAGTTCCTCGCTGGTTCCCAGGCCCGGCTCTAGGCCCTTGGTCCCACCTCCCCCCGTGACGCCATCAGCCCGCCCGTGACGCCATCGCTCCGCGCGCCGTCCCGCCCCGCCCGCCGCCATGGAGTCGAACAGGGACGAGGCGGAGCGGTGCATCGCCATCGCGCTAGCCGCCGCCAAGGCCAATCAGCCCGAGAAGGCCCGCCGGTTCCTGGAGAAGGCGCAGCGACTCTATCCGTCGCCGCGGGTCCGCGGTGAGCGCCGGGCCGGGCTGGGGGGAATCGGTGGGGCCTTGCGGAGGTTGAGGGGGGGGGCAGTGGAAGAGCGGGGCCTGCGCCGCCGCCGCTGACCCCGCACGACGCCTGCGCGGAGGCGCGGGGCAGGTCGGGAAGGCGAGTCCGCCATGAGGGGATCTTCTGGGGTCCGGCCGCTGGGCGTCTATCAGGGCCGGCTTGGGGGCTTACCCGCCCCAGAGCTACCTTGTTTGTGTTTCTGGGGAGTTACTGGGGAAGAAAAGAGGGTTTTCGCAAAGGAAAAGAAGTGTCTGGAGAGCGGCCCCGAGGAGAAGGGCTTGTGGGTGATGGTGGCTGCCAAGCTCAACATGAGCTGATGGCGTGCACTCACAGCCCAGAATGCTGACCGCGGGTTGGGCCGCTGCAAATCCAAAGCGTGGCCAGCAGATCCAGTGAGGAGATCTGTCCCTGTACCCACGTATGGTGGGACCCCACCTGCAGTACTGTACGCAGCTCTGGAGCCCCCAGCTCCAGAATGTCGTGGGCCTGCCTGTTGGAACGGGCCCAGAGGAGGCCACAAAGATGCTCAGAGGGCTGGAGCCCCTCTGCTGTGAGGACAGGCTGAGAGAGCTGGGGAGGGTTCAGAAGAGAAGGCTCTGGGGAGACCTCAGAACCCCTTCTAGTACCTAAAGGGGCTACAGGAAAGATGGGGAGGGACCTTCTACAAATGCGTGTAGTGATAGAACAAGGCGTAAGGGCTTCATCGTGAAAGAGGGGATGAGATCCCAGGAAGAAATTATTTGCTGTGAAGGTGATGAGACCCTGTCCCAGGTTGCTCAGAGAAGCTGTGGCTGCCCCATCCCTGGAGGGGTTCAAGGCCAGGCTGGATGGGGCTTGGAGCAACCTGCTCTGGTGGGAGATGTCCCTGGTGGCCCAGAGCCAGGGGGTTGGAACTGGATGATCTTTAAGGTCCTGTCCAACCTAAATTGATCTGTGATTCTGTGAGAAACCATGGAGTAGCAGACAGAAAGGCCCACCCCAAAAAGGATTCCCCTTCCTGAGGAGGTCAGCTAGGGCATGCACCAGAGAAGCAGATCTGTACAAGGAAGCATCAGGTTGCATTGTAAAGCAGTTATGTTTTGCCTTAATCCTGTGGCCTGGGACAGCCAGGATAAAAGGTGGGATGTGTACTGTTAGAGAACTGGAACATGGGGGTGGAAAGCAGAGGGAATGGAGTAGCAGGGGAGGCTATTGTTAAATACAGTTTGTGAATTTGTGGCCAGACTTAACCAAGTCGGTGGTACAAGTTTCACAACTGAGCTGCTGCCCAAGGACCCTTTGGTTGATGTCCTGCCGGTTGTTTGTCCGTGTGCTTTGGGTCTGTGGCTGGGAAGTGCTGCCAAAGATCCCGCAGTTACACCGTGGTCACTGAATCTTAACACGGTTAAGGTTTCCCCCCTGGGAGATGTCCTTTTCTGGTGAGTTACTCTGGGTTTGGCAGTGATCAGCGACGTAGACCTTGTGCAGCCGGTGCTTCAAACTCTGGACCCAGCTGGGTCCTGCAGGTGTCGTGACAGGATCAGCAAAGGGTTTTGTGAGGGGATTTCAGCAAAGGTCTTCTTGTACGTAAGCACAGCTGAGCACTCTGGAGTAGGCAAAGTCCCACTGGTTGTCTTTAAGTGGGACTTCTGGAAAAATTAACAGAGGTTGAGCAATTGTTGGTTAATGAGCGAGGAAAAGTGATCCGGGGCACGTGCTTTGGTGGGGAGCTGAGCTGGTAGAACTGAAAACTAATCCAGCGGTCTCTGCTTGGGTAGTTCATGAGTGTGCCCTGTGCTGTGACTGCACAGAGTACCAGCGTGACTTTGGGATGCAGAAATGGTCGGACTGGAGCTGGAGAGCAAAACGAGGCTGGTCTGTGGACTTCTTTGGCTGGTTTTAGGAATTGCACTACCAAAGATTTCCTGGCAAGCTGTAGGGAGCTGAGCCCAAAACAGCAAGAGTGGGGTGGGTAGAGGGGCTGCCTCTGAAACAAAGGTTTAGAAGCACCTGGCAGTTTTTCTCCAGGTTCAGAAGGAGCAAAAGCAAAGAGTATATTTTTGTGACTGCTCTAGTGGGGTAAATATGAGTGAGGAAAGGATTAAAAGGAGTGAGGAAAGCTTCCAGACTCAGCAGCCCATCCAGTGAGTTACTGCGCCTTCGCCCCACTGCCATCTTTATCCTTCATCCTGTAACAGTTGCCTGTGTCGGCTGGTGGATTACCAAACAGTTCTTTCTTGTCCCTGACAGCTCTGTGGGGCAGATAGGATATCTTGGTTCGTCTCTTGGCCTGCAAGCATTGTTTGCACTGGCATAAATAACGCGATACCCCCAGTAGTGCAAGGTCTGTAACGTGCAATCTGCAGGAGATGAAACGTCCTTCCAGGCTCTGGATAAAGGACTGCAAGCTTGTCAAGTGAACTGAATGCCTTTGTAAATAACGTCGCCTGGTTCAAACTGTGTTACCTCTGCCCGTTCTGTTTAATGGGGTGCAGTATATAAACTTCAGGAACTACAGGTGTGAAGAGGTCAGCCTGGTATTTGGTTAAAAAAGAAATAGACAAAATGTAATTTTAAAAAGATGGTGCTTTCCTCCTGCTAGGGAAGTGCGTGGCGGAAAGACACTTCAGTGCTGGGAGGAGCCTTTCACAGAGTTGTCATCTCTGCCCTTAGGCCAGGCCTGATAGTTTGTCCCCTCTTGGCTGAAAAGGAGGGAGGACAGTGCCTTGCAGGGAGGAGGCGATAGTCTGCAGCAGTTCACCCCGTATCATAGAATCGTTCAGGTTGGAAGAGACCCTTGGGATCATTGAGTCCAGCCATCAGCCCTGCTCTACAAGGTCTCTACACCAGATCCCTCAACACCACATCCAATCTACTCTTAAACACAGTCAGGGATGGTGACTCCACTCCCTCCCTGGGCAGCCCATTCCAGGCTCTGACCACTCTTTCTTTTTCCCAATGTCCAGCCTAACCCTACCCTGCTGCAGCTTGCAGCCATTCCCTCTCCTTCTATTGCTAGTTGCCCTTGAGAAGAGACCAGCACCAACCTCTCTACAATGCACTTTCAAGTAGTTGTAGAGAGGGATGAGGTCTCCCCTCAGCNGGTTGAAGCCCATGCCATTAACATTGGCCCATCGATCCAGTCTATCCAAGTCCCTCTTCAGAGCTTCCCTGCCCTCATGCAGATCATCACTCCCACTTCGCTTTGTGTCACCTGCAAACTTACTGATGGTGCTCTCTATATCCCTATCAACATCACCAAATGTCTGCATGCCCCACTTAAGAAAAGGGAAGCTGAACTTATGCAATTCACACTTGCAGACTGAGAAAGATGGTTTTCCTAGCTCCTTCTGCACGCAATGAATATGTAGGTAAGGCAGTGCTACAGAACAAAGCACCCATCTGACTCATGTGTTACGGGCTCTTTTGTGCTGCCAGTAATGAGTGCTGCAGTTCTGTCCCCAAAGGGGGACGTCCCTGTGTGACTGGCATCCCCCAGCATTATTTTCTAAGCTCTGAAGAGATATGACATCATCACATAATTTACCCAGCGCAGTAGACTCTTAACAGCAGGAGATAAAGAAGGATAATATTCTTTATAATATGCTGGAGAACAGATGTGGAAATTCTTCACTGTTAAGGAAAGATGTGGGGGGAAAAAAAGAAAAGGACAGGTCGAGGTTGTGCCAGTTTGGTGATCCCCTGTGGCTGCCAGACTATCCAGCTGGATAGGTCTGGAGTCTTGATGGAGGTTGCATGTGTTGGGAAAGGCAGGCAGTATCTTCAGCCAGTAGCCCTCACTTCTGGGCAAGAAGCAGCAGAAGCTCAAGTGTTCCTTGGGTGAAAAGGTGAGGGTCTTTCTGCCAAAGGCTGGGGAATCTTAGAGCAGTGGCAGAGATGAGGAGAGCCCTCTTTATGGGGCATTTGGAAGAGCAATTGAGCTAGGTGGTCTCTTAACATTGTTTTCTTTTCTTTTTGTCTTTTTCTCATTTCAGTTCTGCTTGAATCACTCAACAAGAACGAGCAATCGGCCAATGGCCAGTCCCAGTCCAGGGAGTCCACAAACCCCCAGTTCAAGAAAACGAGTGGAGACTTCCCATCGGCCAATGGAGAGGCTGGTGGGGAGGCCCCCAAGGGCTACACTCAGGACCAGGTGGACGCAGTGAAGAGGTGGGTGCACAACTCTCCTTGGCTTCAACCCACGGTTTGTTTGAGTATCAAACAAACCCGCCTGGTTTTCACAGTGCTTTGAACACTATTGAGTGGTTTTTAACTGGCTGGGTGTCAAAAGCATACCTGGGAGCATTTATAGCTACAGCAGCCCTGGGAGGCAGCTGGGTTGGGTCTGCAAGAGGTGAGATATTCCCCCAGGGGCATGCACAAGGGCTACAGCTGTAGGCCTGTAGCCTCTTCCTGGCTGAGGGCCAACGAGACCTTTAGGATGCGTTCATTCCATGGACTTCACGTTAATGTTTTCTTTAGTGTTACTCAGTAGGGCTGGGAAAAATACCCTGTGCTCTGAGCCACCACTTCCACCTACAGAATCTCAAGAGCTTGCAGTAGGCAGCCCTCTTCCTCTAAGCTTTGGCTTAGTAGCAGGTGACAGGGCACATCTGTGTCCTCTCCTGACGATACTCTGCTCGTGGTCTCACAGCCTGATAAAGTATAAAACCACTGCAGGATGCTTCACTCTCTTAGCATGATACTCTTCGAAGGCTTCTGATGGAAAGTCCCAGGACATGTTTCTCCAGTCACCTGTTTTCCCAATCCTGTTTCAAGCTGTTCTTTATTCCTTTCTAGCATTTGTAAATCCTGGAAGCTGAAGGACTGAACTGCAGGCACAGTCACTTAGTAAACTTTGATTAAGGTTGTGGGCATGGCCTGAGTTGCACAAGAACTGCTGTGGCTCGTGGACTCAGCAGGATGCTTGCTATGTCATCCGTTTCTCCAAAAACCCAGTCTGCTGTGTTCTGTCTCATCGTGTGAGAAGGAGGAACCATCCTTGGGCTGCGAGTTCACCCAGAAGGAGCTGGGCTGTGCACCAGGCCCGGGCAGCTCCCTCTTTCTTCCTCTAGAATTCAGCTGATGTTATTTTTAGGTCTGTGAGTTAACTGATTCTAGGGGGGTTGGGAAGACAGTAGCCCAGCTCTCCTGCAGATCCTGGTCTACCTTTTGTAAGTCCTTCCCAAAGAGCCTGCAGAAACGTGACCGTGATGAATCTGAAGCTTCTTTGCCAATCGGCATTCTTCAGCGGGTGATATCACTGCCTCAGGAGAGGCCCTTCTACCTTTACTGGCTCGACTCGTTCCGTGAGCGTGTTTGTGTGCTGGTGATGCAGGCCCCAGTGGGGAATGAGTCTGTGAAAATAAAAAATTGGGTCACCCCCTGAGGAATTAGAGCCGAGTAAACCAGAGTTCGCTCAACAACATCCATCGAAACTTGTGGTGGGGGAGATGTTGCAGAGTAGACCTCTTCAGTGCCAAGTGGGCTTTATAGCTTAAACTTAATTGTCCCTTGCTTTCTCCTCTCTCCACTGGCAGGGTAAAGCAATGCAAAGATTACTATGAAATTCTGGGAGTAAACAGAGAAGCTTCTGATGAGGACCTGAAAAAGGCTTACAGGAAGCTGGCACTGAAATTTCACCCAGATAAGAACCACGCACCGGGGGCTACGGAGGCGTTTAAAGGTAAAGAGCACTTCCAACTGTGTGATTTGCCCTCAGCTGTCAGGCAATGGTGCTGAGTTGGGCTAGCGAGGACTCTTAAAAACAACCTAATGAGTCAGGTAGAGAGAAAGCAAGCACCTCTTGTTGAAGCTGTATGTCTTCTTCTGAGCTGGTTGTATCATGGACAAAGTATGCTCTAAGCTTAAAATACTAAACACAAGTTGGCCTGGATAGGCTTCACTTCTGCTAGTCGGACAAGGAGAAGCCTTCCTTCCCTTTCTCCTAGCAGCCTTTCCCATCTGTTGCTCCAACCTCCTGCCATGCTGCTTAGGAGGAAATTCCCCCAGGATGTCAACCATCCTAGGGTTTTCTGAGAGATGCAAGAGCGTACACCTAGCAAGGAGAAGCTCCTGACCCTGCAGCCACCCAGCACAGGGCAGGGGCTGGGGTGCACCCATGTCTCCCAACAGATCCAGTAGAGACCAAAGAAGTTGCACAGCACCAAAGACAGCCATTGGGATCATGGATCCCTCAGGAGAAACATTGCTGGGCACACCCAAAGGCAGGAAACTGGTATTCTTCAGAGCTGGCAGTCATACTCTTCCACTCATGGAGCATTTCAGGCAGCCAGTAAGCCTTCAGGTTTCTGAGCAAGCGCTCAGCACTTGGCCATTGCAAAAGGTTGCAGATAGAATCGGTGGATAGAAACCCCCAGGTGAAAATTTCTGGGGTGAACCTGCACCAGGCATACAACTGAGCCCAGCCAGAACTCAAGAAAAGGTCATGGGGAGCCTCAGTTCTGCTGCGAAGAGCCCAGTTCTCAGGGCCTCTCTACCTGTGGAGCGGGGATGTTTCTGGGTAGTAAGATACCTTAACAGGAGTACTTTTCCAAGAGAAATGCTGTGGCTTGGAATGCATAACCCCATTTTCCCTTGCAAGTTGTGGGAGTGTGATTATTATTGTTGAGCAAAAGGCAGAACTTTTTGATTCCAGTTGCACAGCAGGGGTTTTTCAGTGTCCATCTTCGGGGTGAAACGTGCAAGACCTCTGCTGGAGCAGGGAGCAAGGCTAGCCCGATGTCAGGGTATCCATACAGGATTTGGGTGAGCTTCTAGTATCACGGAATCACAGAATCTCAGGGATTGGAAGGGACCTTGAAAGATCATCCAGTCCAATCCCCCTGCCAGAGCAGGAACACCTAGAGCAGGTCACACAGGAACGCCTCCAGGTGGGTTTTGAATGTCTCCAGAGAAGGAGACTCCACAACCTCCCTGGGCAGCCCCTGCCAGTGTTCAGTCACTCTCACTGGGAAGAAGTTTTTCCTCATATTTAACTGGAACCTCCTTTGTTCCAGCTTGCACCCATTACCCCTTGTCCTATCATTGAATGTCACTGAGAAGAGCCTGGCTCCATCCTGACACTCACCCTTCCCATATTTATAAACGTCAATGAGGTCACCCCTCAGTCTCCTCTTCTCCAAGCTAAGGAGACCCAGCTGCATCATCCTTTCCTCCTATGGGAGATGCTCCACTCCCTTCATCATCTTGGTAGCCCTGCCCTGGACTCTCTCCAGTAGTTCCCTGTCCTTCTTGAGCTGAGGGGCCCAGAACTGGACACCATATTCCAGATGGGGTCTCACCAGGGTAGAGTAGAGGGGGAGGAGAACCTCTCTCGACCTACTAACCACCTAGTAGACACGAATTCAGCAGTAAAAGTCTTAATGCAAGGTTTGTTCAAGTCTTTTAAGGCTTAAATCCATAACTGATAAGTGTATTGCTGTTGGCAAATAATGAGCTGACCCTCAGCTACTTGGGAAAGCCTCTTTTGGTGGCGAAAGGCAGGTTTCTTCACCTGTAATCTTAAATAACGATGTTTGCTCAAGGCTTTGACGAGAGTTACGTGCCAGACGTTGCGCGTTAAGCAAGGTGCCCTTTATCCTCTGCTGCAGAGCTATCTGCTCTCTGGTTATCTCTCCTTGGGCCTTGCCTCCTTGGATCCCCTGTCCTTCAGCCCCTGAGCTGAGGTGCTAGTCCGTGGGGCTCACTGAAGTCCAGCTGTTTGGTTCCAGAGGGTGAAGGGAGAAGTGTGCACTGCCATGAGGATTTTAGTTAATTATTTTTTCCTTTTACGTTCATGTATTAGCTGAAGTCTTGGCATTCATCTTCCCGGTGATAGCTGATAAAGCGTGGTGTCTTGTCTTGAGACCTTGGCTCAGTCTATAGTTGCAGTTGGCTGCAGACTGTCTTGCAGGAGATTTGCATCGTTACCTTTGGCTGGTGTCAGAAAAAAGAGTTGAACCTGGCTACTTTGAGCTAAAATCCTGCTTTGGAATGAGGTGTTTCTTGGGCTTTGTCAGCAGAAAGTCAGACAACGAGCAAAGCCCTGAACTGCTCCGTTTTCATTGCTTAACCAGACAGTTCTGAAAGAACAAGCCAATACGCTGAGAGCCAGTCCTTGTCGTCTGGCTCTCTGGCCTGGTTGTAGAAATGATTGCTCTGTGTGCACTAATTATGACCAAGAAGGAGAACAAGCACATTGACATTACATCCTCCACTCTCCAAACCTCTAGTCCAAGAGGAGACCATGCACCTCCATCTGTGTACGGGGAAACTGTTGAATCTTGGAGTTCATCTCCTCTAAAGGAGGAGATGTATTCCTGTTTGCTGTAACTCCTGCCCCTTGTATCCACCAAGCAACTACTGCCATCAGCATTTTTGCCTCCTTGTGACACAGGGAGGAGAGAGTTTAGGCTCTGCAGTTACACTGGGAGTCCCTTGAGTGGGCTGATGCAGAGGGGAAGTGGTAAGCTGGAACGTGTGGAGAGAGAGAGAAGGGTACACAGAGGGTGGCAGGCCGAGGTTCTGGTAGACATGCTCAAATGTGCTGAGGGTGGAAGGAGAGGGACCTGGGGAAGTGGCAGGGCTTTCATTCCAGTCCATTTCCACCATCACAGGCCCTGGTAATTGTGCACCTTACTTCTGGCATCTGGAAATTTTGAAATCCATAGTGAACAACTTCTAGCCAAGCTTTCCTTCCTGACTTTTGTGGACAGGTTTACAGTCTCTTTCAGTGGTCTAGCCCATCTTTAAATTCTTTGCAGTTCTGGTTTTAGGCTGTGACTAATAAGATAATTTCAATAAAATTTTCAATAAAATTTGTCTACTAAACTTGTATTTTCCAGCTTATGGCTGAAGGATTTGGGCATTAGCTGTTCAGGAGAAGTAACAGGTTTAATGAAGTGAAATGTACAGCTGCTCTGCTGCCGGTGTTTCTTTCGCAGTTCATAGTTTCATTCATCTGAGAGGGTTTCTTTAGGGACACGCACCCTATTTGTACCTATCATATCATTCTCATTTGAATTAGTTACGGCCTTTCTCACTGAGTCTCTTGGTGTGGTTTCCTTCTGCCTGCGTCTGCCAGGGAAGAGCGCCGGGCAGGAGCGCTGCGCGGCTGAAGTAGCCCGTTGAAAAAAGATGTAGGGTAGCCAAGAACCTCATTTGTGTCAGGAGAAAGGCTGCAGACTGTCCTGGCAGTCTGCAGGGCCTAGATGCGCTATCTGTAGAAGAAAGAAGCTAATTGCTTCCTTATTGTCAATGTTTCAGCCATCGGGAACGCGTACGCAGTATTGAGCAACCCAGAGAAGAGGAAGCAATACGACCAGTTCGGAGACGAGAAACTCAACCCTGCTCGGCACGGGCACAGTCACTCGGACTTCCACCGCGGGTTTGAGGCAGACATCTCCCCTGAGGACCTCTTCAACATGTTTTTTGGTGGTGGTTTTCCTTCTAGTAAGCATGTTAAACCTTAATCTCTTGAACGGGACCTGGTCCTTTTGGACAGAGCAGTAACGCAGTAGCGTTTTATTTGGTCCTGCAAGGATTGCTCGGTTTGATGGCAGAGAGTTCTCCTTCACACATGACCTAAACACCTAGAGTTATCTAAATTGTTCAGATGGGTACTTGGAGAACTCAGCATCCAGCAGGTAATGCCATCAGAGCTGGGCTTCTTCCCAATTTCAGGTATTTGTTTGCATAGCTGGGACTAAGGTGGGTCAAATCTAAGAATAAAAAATTACTTGTTTAAGGCTAGCTGTAAAAACAATCCCATTTTGAAGAAAGCTCTTCTGCCTGATGGTTTTAGAAGTTAAATCTTCTCATCAGAACAAAATGTGGCGACGCCTGGGCCGTGTTCTTGATCAGTATCTGCTCTGCCACACAGGCTGAAGCAGTTTCTCTGAGGTCAGTTTCCACTTCCTTCTTTCCACTGTGTCCTCTGAAGAAGAGGAAAGCATTATTTTTAATTTAAACCTCTAGAATTGAAAATTGAATCTGTATTCTGTCTATCCACAGCAGTGATTATGGTTTCGGCAGCAGGAAAGAAGTTGGTCAGTTCTGATCACAAAGGCACAGATTTAATATAAGGATAAGGGTGTTTTAGAAGACTCCCTTGTATTTGCTCTATTCATATTTGCCTGGCAGTGGAGACAGTGGTTATTTGACCACTGTGCACCAACTTGGCAAAAGAAATACTTTTGTTTCAGTGGAGCAGGTTTACTCTGACAGCTCTTTCCTATTTGGTATGTAAGAATTAACACACTAGGGGTGAGTCCTTGCAGAGGCATTTTGAAGCCTTTTGTGGTGTTCATGTTCTGCCTGTCAGAGAGGTCAAAACAGCAGGTTGCTATTTTAGCTCAGTCTTTTTTCCCTTTCCTCACTGTCCCAAGAGGATTCGTGACCGCTTTCTCAGTTGGTCTCTCTTTTTGGCTCTAGTTTTGACATCTAAAACAAGAGTTCTGGTTTTAGGGTGGAAAAACTACTAAAGTTACGTACAGGATGCCTGTATGAGATACTCTCTTTACACAGCTCACCCTGCTTTGGGCAGGAGGTTGGACCTCCTGGTCACTTCCAACCTCATTTTAATTTTGATCCTGTAGATGGATCTCTGTGCCCACCACCAGTTTGCCTTCAGGCCTGTCTCCTTAGTACACCTTAAGAATACCTTTTCTTTTCAGCTGTTGCTTATAGAGCTCATTTTGTAAATGCTGCCTTTAGGTGATGAATAGATATTTTTTCTGTTGATTCTTTTGTCCCTCTCCTGTGAGGTCCCTTGTCCTCTTTGCACCAGAGCTACAGCAATTTCTGTTGAGACAGCATGATGGAGTGGCTTGGGTCGGGGGCTTTGGCCCTGTGGCCTGCAGACCTAAAGCACACCTTGGGCAACTGGGACAGCTGCAAGGATCTCAGGAGTAGCCCAGGTCTGTCAGATCACCATTTTGTTGAGACATCCCAGTCCCAGGCTGGCAGCCGCCCAGCTAAGCAGATGTGCTGTCATTCTTCCATCTCTGCACTGGCTGGCGTGCTGCTGGCTACCTGAACCAGGCTGAACTGGGAGTGGTAGTAATGGCAGACCACAGAATCACAGAACACATTGGGTTGGAAGGGACCTCTGAAGATCATCTAGTCCAACCCCCCCCACCAAATCAGGGCCACTCAGAGCAGGTCCCACAGGAACAGGTCCAGGCAGGTTTGGAATGTCTCCAGAGATGGAGACTCCACCATCTCTCTGGGCAGCCTCTGCCAGGGCTCTGCCACCCTCACAGTGAAGAAGTTCCTCCTCATGTTTAGATGGAACTTCTGTTCCAGTTTGTGCCCATTTTCTTCTTGTCCTATCACCGGACCCAAGTGTGAGCACAGCGTGAATTCCTTTTCAATCTCGATGTCCTTATGTCTTTGCTGAGCGTGGCCCAAACCAAAGAAACAGACCAAGCCCATTCTGACAATGGTCAAAGTTAAGATTCCTGATTTTGCTGTTGTCAGCGCCCAGTCTGCTATTTTTTCTTCTGTGCTTTTATTGCTGAGGCTGAGGTGGAACACGGCCACCTTTTGTGGTTCCTCCCTGGCCAGCCAGCACCACCTTACGTGCTCTGACTTTTGGGTAACGGCTTTCTTTTGCCTATAGGTAACGTACACGTATACAGCAACGGCAGGATGCGATATACCTACCATCAGAGACAGGACCGGCGAGAACACCAGGGTGACGTAAGTGGCGAACAGGCAGGGGGCTGGGACTCTAAAGGTTTTTCCAGTACCTGAATTGGGAGCTAGTTGGCGTGACTGGCTTGTGAAACAGTCCCCCTTGTTTCCAAACATCCCCAGCAGAAAGCAGTGAGCTGCCTTCAGAATTTACACCAACTTGCAGCTATTTTACTGGTGGTTGTTCTGGCACTCTCATGGTGTTGTCTGGTAGGAAAAACGCTGGTGTGGCTTTAAAAGTTGGTGCAGCTTTGTAAGTAAGATCACACCAGTAAAGCGTACCTGCCTACCACAGAATAACCATTTCCTTTCTGATTTAAGTTGTGTCATTTCAAAGGGGAACCCACTTTTCAGATAATATGAATACTTGTGGCTCCTTCCAATGTGAACTCCTTCTCCCTTTAGTTTTGAAGGTGGGGTTTTTCTAATCTGTTATTCTTAATTAACAAAGGAAGACACTTAATAGGATGAGCTGTTTTTATATTTTCCCATCACACAAAATCTAAGTCCAGCACTCCAAGCCCCCTGGTCTGGAGAAGTGAGAATGAGGGACTTAATATTTGAGAGACCAGGGTTATGTATTGAAGATTACTATTTCCTGGGGATAGCCAATTATATTAAAAAACAAACAAATAAACAACAAGAACTTCCTGAATCTTTTTCCTCCAACTTAAAGGGGAAAGTGTTGCTCTGCTGGAACTGGAGGGAGCTCGGGAGGTGTGGAGGGGGGGGGAATTGCTTCCATCTGACACCGAAGAGGGGAGAAGGCTTTTCACTAGCACAGGCAGGACAGAAACCACATGTGCTCTAAAAAACCCCAAAATACAGGCAGGAGTCTTTGGAAATTCACTCACAAGGGTCCTCCTACCAGTCCCCTTTGCCCTGTGTCACACCTGTAGAAGAAATGCATTTGGGTCTTGGGAGTCACGCTGCCCTTTCTGGAGGGGGAAGTCTGGTCTGCTGGGTTCCCCCTGGTTATTTCAGGGTGATTCCCAAGCCTGTGAGAAGCAGGAGAATGGAGGTTGTGTTAGGGCTGGGAGGGAGAGCAATGCTATGGGATCCTTGCGCAAAAGTGTGTGGCTGACACTCCACTCACTATGTGTTTCTCTTCCTTCATCGTGGCCTTGGGTTGTTTGTCCAGCTGATGCCTATCCTCATCCTGATCATCGTGTCTGCTCTCAGCCAGATGATGGTCTCCAGCCCACCCTACAGTTTGAGCCACAGGCCGTTAGTACTTGTTAAGTCTCAAACTTATCCCGCTGGGTAGGGGGCTGGGTTCTGGAGGGCAGGGTGGCATGATGGGGTAGGGATCTAGGCTCTTTGCTTTTCCCATCTTTCTTATTTTCTTTGCTTTATCTTGTCACACCGTTGCTCTTGCTGCCAGATGTCTCGTGCGTCAGTGAGGGCCTCCTGGTTCTCAAACAGTTGGTCTTGAGATGGAAGGTGTGAGGAAGGCTGGAGGGTGCTCACTCGCTTAAGGGAGGATGTTCTTTGACAGGGACCTTCTGCAGCGCATACCCACAGCTGGGTGTGTCTGTCCTAGAAAGGGACAGCTGAAATAATGTTGAAAGACCGTAGCCCAGCGCCGAGATCCCATATGCAGAATGAACTGATGTGGAGAGTTAAATCTAGGTGTGAAAAAGAAAAGGCAGATCTAGATCTGTTCTTCATGAGGCTGCAGCTTATGCCCAGTGGAAAGTAATAGAGGAAGAGGAGAAGCAATAAAAGACACTCCCAGAGAAGATGCCTTGTTTTTGAACTCTAATCTTGCCATGAAATAGGTGTGGCCAGACATTTACTGTACGAAAGTGAAGCTGTTTTATCCTATATCCTGTGGAAATGCCCTGATCTGCTCTCTTGGTTGACAAATGAAATGAGTCTTTATTCTTACTCACTTTGCAGTGCCAACAAAGAATGAGAACACAGGCTTGATTTCTGGCTGCTTGCATCAGTCTTGGCAAGAGCTTTAACGTATTTTCGGCAGAAGCTCCTTACGTGTGTTTCAAGAGGGTAGGCTTGGTTGCAGCCACTGAGCCCTGTTTAGTTTCACAGGTGACAGCATTCACTGCTGATGATGTTCAATACTATAAAACTTGGCTTAGCTTTCGAGTCCAAGGTTAAAAGTATGTGCCTTTAGTCTTTTAACGTGCCCGTTAGTGCTTGGAACCAAAAGGTGGAGGAGTTTGGAAGGGGGCACCGTTAAAGGTTATTCTGAGATGCTAAAGAGTATTGAGATGTGATTTCTACAGTTGATATTAGGACTAAAATATCACACCAATAACATGCACCTGCCTGTACCTCAGAATAAGCATTTCCTTTCTGGTTTAATTGTGTAATTTCAAAGGTAAATCCACTTTTCAGATAGTGTACATGCTTGTGGCTCCTCCCAACATGAACTCATTCTCCCTTTTATTCTAGTATTGAAGATGGGGCTTTTCTAATCTCTGATTCTTAATTAACAAAGGAAGACCCTTAATAGTATGAGCTGTCTCTATGTTTTCCCATCACAGAAAATCTAAGTATGTGTCCAGCACTCCAAGCCCTCTGGTCTGGAGAAGTGAGAATGAGGGACGTACCATAGTATACCAGTATGTTTTATACTGGTGAAGAGGTGGTTTAAGGGGCGAGAACATGCTCAGTGGCGGGCAGCTTTTAAGCTGGCAGGTGCTTGCTTCCAGCTTTGTCAATTGCCAGCCATCCCCGAGCCCCAAGTGTTTGTTTCCCTGCGGCTTGCTTCTCCATTCCCTCTGCTGTCCCTGTCTCGGCGTGCTGAGGTAGCAGCAAGCAAGCCTGGATCTGGACAGGAGCAGCAAATGAGCTGATCCAATCCTCAGCGCCTCTTTGCTGGGTGACCAAGGCTTTTCAGATGGGCTCAGGAGCAAAAGGCGCCGCTGTACCAGCAGGCGGTGCTGCTCGCTCGCTCAGGCAGGCAGGCTCCTTCTGCTGCCTGATGTGAAGGGAAAGGCTGTGCTTGGCTGGCCTTTGGCAGAAAGCTGGAGCTCCCCACGCTCAGCTTGCTCAGTTTTTGAACCTGGTGGGGTTTTAATGGCACAGGGAGATTTTAATGGCACTTCTTGGCAGTGAAGCCGTCACTGAGAAAGGCAGAGTCCTAAAAGAACCATTTGTTGCTCTCTTGCCTTTGTACATCTCTTCCCAAAACAAGCTTCCTGCCAAAAGACCTGTCTAGCTGTGGGCCTGTCTGCACTACCCTGCTCTTTGGTGACATCTCGTCACGTTTGCCTGACTTAATTGCATGTCTGACTTGGTGGTGGCGGGTTTCTTGCGCCAGGTCCTGCCTTTATTGTCAGGCTTTACGCTCAAGGCATGCTGCTGAAGCTCTGGGCTTAAATCCTCCTCCTCTGAGAGCACACCTTGTAGCCTCCATAGTTCATCTTGATACAGAAAAGGAGTAGGAACTTTGGGAGAGCTTGGGGCTCTGTCTTAACAGGTAAAATACTGAGCTGAGCTTCTTTCAGACTGTATCTCTGCCAGCAGGCGCTGCCGGAAGTGCATTAGCTTTTGTTTCACAAAATGCCAAGAGAGCTTTCTGGTCATGTTCAGTCTGTCCAAGTACCCACCACTTGTCCCTGAGTCCTGGACCTTGATGAAACAGGCAGGAGTCTTTGAATCACTCCTGTAAACCTGATAACAGACTGAAGGGCGAGCCGGATGAGTTAATGTTTATACCTGGCTTAAGAATCAGACTGGCTTTTAATGCAGCAGCCAGCTGGTATTTATTATGGGAAACTTTGGGCACGTCTCCAGATGGAGCTGTTCCTGATGAATCCAGTGTTTGGGCACAGGTCCCGTGTTACAGCTTGCAAACACGCCCTAGTGAGTATCTCTAGGTTTGCTGGAGTGTTGGGGAAAATAAGTACAGGGCTCTGTCTGAAATGCAAATCCACGGGGTAGGGTAAGAAGAGATTTTCTTCTAGAAAGTGCTTTCTGTACCAGTTGGTGCAGGCTGGAGCGCAGAGCAGGTCTAATTTTGTTCTTGCAGTGACGGTATTCGTTTCAGCATGTGATGTGGTAGAGGAAGCTGATGCACTTGGGGTTAGCAGATATCTCAGCAGAGGGGACTGGGTTTGACCCAAGGGCAGCCTTGCTGAGAAAAGGGGGGGCACTGGGGAGCTGTGACAGCCAGGCCCTGCTCTGCTGTCCCCTTGGCCCTGCCGTGCTCCTATGGGCAAGCATCGTTCTGCTGCTCTCACCCTGCACCAAACAGGCATCACACGCACCCAGCTTTGTAACCATCCTTGGGGCTCACCGACAAAAACAGATGATGGTGTCATCGGCAAGGGAATTGCAGAGAGATTTAATTAATGCTGAAAAAAAAAATCTAATGAACACTTTATTTTAAGTGGGTTTAGGCCTTGGGCAATCTGCCTCAGAGTTATGTCTGTATTGGGAGCTGTGCCCACCTAGCTAGAGGCCTGGCAGGTTTTCTCTCCCTGTGTTGGCGTTTCCTTTCCATCAGAAACGCTTCTCCTTTCCAAACCTTCAAGTCTGTGGATGCATAGGAGTGACGTATGTTTTCAGCAGCTTGGTGTCGTGGCAGGTTGTGCGTTATTAAGAGCTGGGAGCTTTTTGCTGTGCCCTTGAAGCGTGTCCTACACTTTTCCTGACTCTTCTCCCTCAACTAGGTCTGTGGGTCACGTACACAGGAGAGTGACAGAGCACTTAAAAGTCACCTATTACGTATCCGAGAACTTCGCAGATGAATACACGGGCACCAACCTGAAGAACGTTGAGAGGAGCGTGGAGGACGACTATATCGCAAACCTTCGAAATAACTGCTGGAAAGAGAAGCAGCAGAGTGAGTAGTGTGGGGTCAGGACCTGAGGGCCTCTGCTGCTGCCTGAGGTCAGCTTCAGAAAGGTCTTTTACTGGGGATGGAGTTGGGCTGAAGTTATACTTTAACGTGAAGCAAGTACGTTTCCTGTTTTGTTAGCTTATTTTTTCTATCTGTGACTTTGTGACAAATCCAGCATGTGGGGGTTTTTGTTTGGTGTTGGTTTGTTTTTGAATGCTGCTGCTGTAGAACTGGTCAGACAGGAGTTGTGCCCCACAGGTTCCCTGCTGTGTCAGTAGGATGTCTCTGTTTTTCAGTGGAGGGGGAAGGTTGTGGCCTTCTCATTCTCGGGGGCCACCATAGCTCCGTGTAGTATTTCAGTTGTTCCAGGTCCGTGTCTAAGTTTGCTGCCGGTGGTGTCCTCCATCCCACATCCCATCCCTCCTCAGAAGGCCGTGGTGGCAGCACAGGCATCGCCTTGCTGAGGGCACGCAGGGTCAGGAGGGACAGCCACCCAGACAGACAGCGTTGAGAGATGATCTGCCCATCAGAGTGTGGTGAGGGCAGCAAACTGTTTGCCAAGTCCCAGGAGTGACGTGACTTCTCTGGGCACCCTTTCCCAGCAAGTGACAATCACAGCTCTTGGAGCAGTGGCTAGGGTAGGATTTGAGTGCTTGGGACGCAGGAGGGGCTGTTAGAGCCCCCGATGCCACCAAATAAGGCCAATACACTGAGCTCTGAGCCTCTGCCTTTCTTCTTGCCCATGCTGCTGGGCTAAGCTTGGTGTGGGCTGCCTCGTGTGCCTACTGGGACCAAAGGCAGGTCCTGTCAGGCTCCTAAGGCTTTCCCTGGGATGGATGAGCTGTCAGCAGATGTTACGCCCATTCTGTCCTAAAGGGCACAGGGCATTTCCTCAGCCTCATCCTGTGCTTCATCTCGCCTTGGAGAACTTGAGGTGCCTCCCGTTCCCAGCTGAGCCTGGGGTGGGACATGGCCTGGCACATGGTTCTCCTTCCACATGGCCTTCATAACGCTGGGCTTCTCCCTTTGCAGAGGATGAGGTGCCTCCTGTTCCCAGCTGAGATTGGAGCTGGGACATGGCCTGGCACGTGGTTCTCCTTCCACATGGCCTTCATAACGCTGGGCTTCTCCCTTTGCAGAGGATGAGGTGCCTCCTGTTCCCAGCTGAGATTGGGGTTGGGACATGGCCTGGCAGGTGGTTCTCCTTCCACGTGGCCTTCATAACACTGGGCTTCTCCCTTTGCAGAGGAAGGCTTGTTGTACCGGGCACGCTACTTCGGAGACTCGGATCTGTACCAGCGAGCACAGAAGATGGGCACCCCCAGCTGTAGCAGACTGTCAGACGTTCAAGCCTCTCTGCACGGATAGTCACCGCCGGCCCGCTCAGCGGAGGTCTAAGTACGAGCTGGTGGTGCTTCTCCCCCTGGCAGTGGAGCAGGGCACGATAGTGCTTTTCATACTTACTTAAACCTCTGTTGGAGAGGCAGACCTTCACGGGTCTCCTCTGGGTGCACGCACGGCGCTGGGGGAAGCACACACACACACACCCCCCACCCCTCCATCAAAGCTTAGACTCATTAATTGGGAAATGGATTTTGATTAGTTTGCATGTCAGCACCCTCAGCGCTCTCCAAGCTCCCTGTTTTCTCTGGCACTGTCGGTGCTGGGTCTCTAGGAACAGAGCAAAAGCCCCAGGCACGTTGGCGACTGAGCGAAGGTCTCGTCAGCCGTGCTATGGAAGCGGTGGCCACGTGCTCCTCGGCTGGTTGGAAGTCTTTTACTGGCCATGGCAGCCAGCTGCCACATTTTAATGAACCTTTTATTATTTTATTGCTTTATTGTCTGTTTTACTGAAAAACCTGTTATCCCCTGGCACTTGAAGCAATATGATGACAGGGAATGGCCTCCTTCCAAACAGGTGTTCCTTGTCCCCCTTGTTGTCGTCCCATGACACTCAAGGGGAACAAAGCAAACAGCCAGAGTTCACAGCAGGTTGTAGAAGTAACTCACTGTGTTTTAAACTGGGAATCAAATTAAAAATAGCTGGGGGGGGGGAGGTGTGTCTGAAAGACTCAGAGGCTGGAGAGCTTGAATTAAGATGAGCCCCAGATAGTCCGACGGGGTGTGCCGGGTCATGGGAGAACTGCCCAGAAACAATGGGGGAAAAAAATGGCATTGAGTTTGGAGTCCTCCTTCTGCTTAATTAGCTGAGCTGGTTTCACCTCCCAGATGCTGCTGGGGTGGCTGTAAAATGTACAGGTCCCCCCACCACAAACCTATGTAGACACAGGGTTTCTATAGGAGGTAGATCTGGAGGCGAAGCTTGCACTGAGTGTTAGTTGTACAGACGCCGTTTAGGCTTGCAAAGACATCTGGGGGACGCTGGACATCCAGCTGCTTGAGTTGTAGACGTGATGGAGGAGGTTGAGCAGGGGCATTTTTCTTGGGTTACTCTTTTCCTTGGCAAAGGGAACTCATCTGAAAAAATTTGGCCCTTTAAAGCAAATCCTCTGGGTCACTTTTGGCCTGTTTTTTGGGGGGTGAATCCTGTTTTTGGAACCTTTCTTATCTTCTTAGCCCCCCCCTCTCTTGTTTTGGTAACCACGCCTCTTCTTTCACGGTAGACTGGCCTTAACTGCCGGGGTTTTTTCCTGTCGTCCCCTCTCCTGTACCCTCAGCTGTCTGAAAAGAGCTGCTCCCAGGCAGAGGGCCCACTGCCCATTGGAGTGACGCGAGTGGAAGAGCTGCTGCCTCATAAGGGGTTGGGGGGTGGAAGGAAGGGGGAGGTGACGCGGGATTGTCCGGAGACTGACACCGCTCCCGCTTTTGTTCCCAGACTCTTGAAACGCCTGAAGACTTTTGGAGGAGTGCACTGAGCCCGGGTGACAGACTTGATTATTTAAAAACAAACAAACAAAAAAAAAAAAAAAAGAATCAAACTGTATGTTAAACCGTGGAATTTGGAGAATTAGCGACGCACAACTGCCCTCTTTCTTCTCTCTGCCCGGCTGTGCCCTTCCACCCGTGTCTCGGGCGGCGGCAATTAGGACAGGAAGTCAAGCTGCTCCTTCCCTTCCGACACCCGCTGGCCTGTGACGGGTCCTCTTGCTCCCGAGACCCCCGCAGCCCCGAGAACAAGCTCGTAGAGTGTACCCTTAACCACGAACTAACCACAGAAGCCACCAAGCTGGAGACCCTCGGCCACCGCTCCGCTGGCTGCCGACGGAGAGAGAAACTGGACAATTCGGTGACGATAGAAAACTTTTTCAAAAGAAGAAGAAAAAAAAAAAAAGAAGAAGAAGAAAAAGAAAATATAATCTATTTAGAATTAATTTATAGCTGTATATATGTTGTACTTTTAAACTATGCAGGGGTTGGATGATTAAATTATTTTGTTTTCTGCCCGGTTTGGTAAACGGGGCAGCAGAAAGTCTCTTCCCAGGGTGTCTTGTTCTGCAGCGCTTTCCTGCCTGACACACTAAAAGAGGAATCACTTGGCAGTTCCTGTGCTTTGCTTTCTGGGGGATGGAGGCATTTCTGCAGCTTGGGATGGCGATTGCCCGCCTTTTTCGGGTTTTAATAAAAGTAATTCCAAATCTGTCAGGGGTTAATAGAGAAATTGGGGAAAACCCCGGCGCATCCGTGGCGCGGTTCTGCAGCGGGGTCAGCTGAGCCCCGGCGTCGCCCTCGGTGGCGGGAAGGATTGTCCTGGATATGGGGTTTGCTCATCAGTGGCTGGGTTGATTTGTGCACCTAAATTCTTTTGGGGTTTTATGGGGGGTGTGTGTGTGTGGGTGTTGTTTTTGGGGTGGGGTTTTTTTGTTTGGTTGGGTTGTTTTGTTTCTGCAAACTCTGCTGGAATTCTGCCTCGTCATCAGCCTGTGGCGTTCGTTCTGTAAAGAGGGCTTCCCACCAGCCCCAGCTCCTGTTGTTGGGGCTTTTCACAGGTGTCCTATGCTTCAGGGTTCTTCACCCACCAGCATTCCGGTTTGCCACATGGCCTTGGCCTTGATGCCCTATCTCTGATGTTTCCTAGAGGAGACCTAGATACTGCTAATTGATGAGAATCAGAGCTTCCTCTTGTTTCTGTTGCCAGAAGTTTTGCTGGGGGAGATGGGAGGGAGAACCTGCTCTGTCCTGGGACAGCGCAGCTCTCGCTCCATCACTGCCAGGCAGAACCGGGAGGGGGGTCGTTAATGGCGAAATTAATTTCATTAATGGGGAAATTGGGGCAGTGGGAGGGCATGGGAGGTTAGGAGCTGTCTCTTGGAAGCACAACTGGCCCGAGCAGAGTTACCCCCAGTGGAATGAACTGGATAGTCGTCGTTTTTCTTCCTGGTACCCTGCAGTTTGTTCTTTAAAGCTGTTTCCAACGAGAACTGTCCTGTGACACCCTCAGGGGAGTGAATTAAACTGCCCCCTCTCCCCCCCCCTTCCCAGGTTGGGGTGGCAGGGGGTAGAGGAGGGGAGAGGTAAGGTGCTTTTGTGTCTTTGTTGCTTAGGGATCCATGTTGTTCTGCCTTTGGCTATTTATTTTTGCAAAATATTAGCCCACACACACACACTATTACAAGCCTTACTGTCCCACTACGACTTGGACCTCATTTTAAGGTTGGGTGGGGTTTTTTCATGGAGTTTGGGGTTTTTTTTTAATGGTGCTGGTGGGTTTTTTTTTTCCTTTTCTAAAATTATTCCTCCACTGTTGGAGAGCACTGGGTGGAAGTACGGCGTTTGGAAATAGCTCTTCACGGGGGCACTGGAGAAGAGATGGTGGGGAAGGGGGGTTCAGTGGAGATGGTGTTTGCAAAAGGTGCTGAGTGTCCTGCACAACAGCATTCCTCACCCAGAGCTTGCCAAAACCACCTCATTTTTATTTATATTTTTATTTTTGTTGTCTTCTTTTTATTTCCAAGTAGATCCCCGTGGATAATAACGAGGGAGAAGGCGCAGATCCTGATGGATGCTCACAGAGGCTCTCTGTCTCCCTTCAGAATAAATTACACAACTGTACAGCTATAAATAAATGTTTATAAGATGAAAGGCTGCGGCTGCGTTGGTGTCCTGTAGATCCTTGACCCGGATGGCTCCAGTTTTAGAGCTCCTTCTTCACGCTGCCTTCGTCACATCTGCACAGGTAAATGAAATTTTGGCTTTTTTGCTGTCCCAGCAAGCCCCAGCTGCTGAGAGCTCCAGCCAGAGGCTGCAGGGCCTCCCTGGAGTGGCAAGAGGGAAGGATGGGGAGAAGATGGTGAGGAGGTGGTACCCCTTGAGTTTATCTGGGAGTCCCAGCAAGGTGATGGTGGCCGCTCAGTCTTTGCTTCAGACTGGTTCCACTGGGATGCTCCATGCCAGGAGACCTTGCCTTCCTCACAGAATGTTATGGGGCTGGAAGGGACCTCTGGAGATCATCTAGTCCAACCCCCCTGCCAAAGCAGGGCCACCCACAGCAGGTTGCACAGGAATGTGTCCATGGGGGTTGTGTGAACATCTCCAGAGATGGAGACTCCACCACCTCTCTGGGCAGCCTCTGCCAGGGCTCTGCCACCCTCCAAGTCAAGAAGTTCCTCCTCATGTTTAGATGGAATTTCTTATGTTCAAGTCTGTGCCCGTTCCCTCTTCTCCTGTCCCTGGGCAGCACTCAAAAAAGCCTGGCCCCATCCTCCTGACACCCACCCTTGAAGTATTTGTAAGTGTTGATCAGATCCCCCCTCAGCCTTCTCTTCTCCAGACTAAAAAGAACCGGGGAGCCCAGAACTGGACCCTGATGCCCCCCAGGATGACACTGGCCTTCTTGGCCACAAGGGCACAATGCTGGCTCATGGGCATCCTGTTGCCCACCAGGACTCCCAGGTCTTTTTCCTCAGAGCTGCTCTCCAGCAGGTCACCCCCAACCAGTCCTGGTGCAGAGAGTTATTCTTCCCAAGGGGCAGGACCCTACACGTGCCCTCCCCATCCCGTAGAAGCAATGCTGTGAGCTGGGTCCCCCACCTCCTCTGCTGAGCTGTTTGGGAGGGTGCTTTATTCTCATCCCACCCCAGCAGCATCGTCCCCGGAGGGCAGTGGGCAGGAAAGTGCCTTTGTCCTGGGCGGAAGCGCTGCCTGAGACGTGCTTCCTGATGGCAGCAGCTTGAGAACTGCCAACTGCTGGCCCAAACTTGGGTCTGGGGGCTGCACTCCCAAATGGGGCTTTTTTTTTTGGAGGGGGGGGGGGATTGTTTTGTTTCCCAAATCTGCTCTCCCTGGGGCAGCAAAAAGCTTTTCCCACAGCAGTCTTGACCCTGCCATGCTCCCCTCCTCTTCCCTGGCCCTGTGCACTGAAGGGTTGGAAGTTTGTGGTGGGTTTTGTTTCCCCTTTCCCCCCCTTTTTTTCCCCTTTTTCCCCCTTTTCCTCTTTTTTTTCCCCTTCTCCCCTTTTTTCCTCCTTCTCTCAGAGGCCGGGGGGGGGGTCACTCCACTTCTGTTTTCCCTCTGTGCCCTGTTCCCAGCAGCAGTTTTGAGTCAAAAAAACTCCTGGTGCTGCCAGCACTGACCCCTCCCCAGTTATTTACGTATATTTTTGGTTATAATTCTGCCATCAGCTGTATCCACACCTACGGGGTTTGGGGTTTTTTTGGGGGGTGGGTGGGGTGAGGCTGGTTTTGCTGCATTTTGGGTCTCATTCCCAGCCTGCAGCAGTGGGAGATGCTCTGTGCTTCAGCATGCTGGTCCCTGCCCCACTCATTGAAGGTGTGGGCCATCGGGGCTGCCCCATTAGCTCCTTCCCTTGTTAACCCAAGTTTTTAACTGGGGCAGCAGCCAGAGGAAGGGAGGTGCCCCGTGAGCAGGGTACAGAGCAGAGGGGACCCTGCTTCTCACCACCATCATTTTTGGGCAGAAAAAAGTGAAGGGTTTAGTGTTGCCCTGGGATTTAACTCCTCGCTTGCCTTATTGCTGCTGATGCCCCCAAAATCTCCCTTTCCCCGTCACCGTGGTGGCACCTGGGAGCCCTGTACCAATGCTGGTGCCACAAATATCCCTGTCACTGCCTCCCAGCTCCCAAAATATCCCTCTCTGTGTCCCCCTGTCCCAGGAGAGGATAAATACAGCCTCGTTGGAAGCTCCTGGCACTTTTCAGGGAGCTGCCAACCCCCAAGGACCTCAACTGCCCCCCAGATTTGTCACGAGAAGGCCATTTTGCTATAAATATAAGCAAAGCTTCACCTGCTGGGGAGCCATGAGTCAAGGGGGCATTTCGGGGAGCACGATGACCTGCATGGAGGATATTGCTGGGCACACACTGTCCCCCCAGCAAACAGGCTTGTCCTGTCGGGTTGTTTGGGGACTTTGTTGTTGTTGTTGTTTTCTTGGTCTTTCCTGCAAAGCCTTTTTCACTGTTACTGAAGGGAATAACCAAAACCATGGGGCAGAGAGTCCCTCGTCCAACCTGCTGGGGGGGGGG
>VZTM01036424.1:401623-460463 GCA_013400555.1 Jacana jacana
GGGGGGAGACAAGTGGGGACCACGCTGGCAGCATGGCGAGAGGCAGGGTGATCCCCCCCCCATCCCTCCCTCGGCCTGCTTAGGAGCTCCATAGATAAAAATACATATATTTATGGGGGTTTATATATAGCTTGAAGACACAATACGTCTCAGCAGGGGAGGGTGGCCCGGCCTGAGCTGCCGGTGTCGGTGCCATCCCCATTCCATAAATCCCTCTCTGCAGCCGGGGAGCAACGCTGCCAGTTTCCACCCTGGTGCCAAAATCTCTTCCTTTAGGGATTTTTTTTTGCCAAAAAAAAACACGTTGGGAGTTTTTCCAGCCCCCTCCATGGCTCCTGGGCTGGTTTGATGGCTGTTTGGCCACTGGGCAACCCCTCCCCTATGCCTGACCCTGGCATAGGGGTGCCCCTCACGTGGGATTGGGGGTGGTCCAGCACACGACACTTTGAGAAACCCCAAAATTTTAGGGGAAAATACCCCCTCCTTTTGCACAAGGTGTGTTTGTAAAGGCATATTTCCAGCTGAACCCATGTTTGATGGCTCAGAGGTGGGTATTTCACAGGGGTGAGCAACTTCAGCTTGAAACACCCTGGTCAGGGTTTGTCCTTTTCGGAAACAACTCCTTTTCAGTGAACATTTTCAGTCAAAAAAAGTCAGTCTTTGTCCACAGCAGGGGAAAAAATGTAAGAAAAAAAGAAAACCAACATCCCCAATTTACACCAGAACAAAGTCACATTTAAATAGAAATGCCTTTTGTTTTTTCCCCCCCTCGGACTAGTTTTATCCCTCACACCTTCCAAAGGGCTCTGCCTTCACCCGAGCAGCTTAATTACCCGTTAGTGAAAGCTTTTTCTCTGAGTGCCTCTAATTGCAGGCTTGGGTAATTGGTCTCATTTTTTAGCAGGGGAGCGCTCAACCCCTGGCAGGTGTGACACTCCCCCACGTCCCTCCCTTCTCCCTTGTAATTTTACCCTGTTCTCCTCCATTTCTGCCCTAAAATGCCCCTGTTGCTCCCAGGGGAGAAGGAGGAGGAGCAGCAGCCCCTTGCCCTGGTGCTCCCCCCCACCCCCTGAAGGCAAGCACCTGGCTGGCTCCCGGGGCTGACTCAGCCCCCCTTCCCCTGACTCACAGCCCCATGGCCTGCAATTGGGGAAGGGCCACAGTGGGATTTCCCCCTCCCGCTCCCCTCCCCCCAAAACTTCCCACCCCCACCACAGGGGCTGCCCTGCCAGGGAAAGGCTTCCCAAGAGTGCCAGCAGGGATTTTGGACTATCAAGGAGGAGTTGCATCATCCCCCTCTGGAGCAGATCAACACCAGGGAGACAGCAAGTTACCAATTCAAACAAGTTCAGTTTTTATTAGAAAAGTAAAAAATGACAAAGAGAAAAACCAACAGAACACCCCAACATGATTGCATAGAAGTCTAGCACTTGAACATCAAGTGGATGAGTGTAAACTGTAACCAANTCCAGTGGTGGGGTTCTGCCTTTGATCCCAACTTACAGCCCAGCCGTCACTCACACACATACCCCCACCCCCCCTCCCCCGGAAACCCCATTGATTACAATCCTTGTTACAAAAAAGAGAAAAATATGAAAAACTCTGATTAAACAGCCAATACTAGGAGACCATCTGCCCCCAACCCTCCCTTCCCACCCCCCCTCCCCTGCCAGCAGCCCCGCTGCCACATCCGGGAGCGTGGTAGCCACAGTCATCGACAGTGTGAAGCCATCGTCCCCACCTGGCTCCCACTCCACTCCACCTTTAGGGATGCCCCGGCGCTCAGGCAGGCACCCCTCCGTGGGGGACCGTCTCCTACCCAGCTCGGACTACTTCCACCTACAGCCCTACTCCAGCCTAACCTAAACTACAGTGGCTGCTGGGAGCCGCCAACGCTCCGACCGGCTCCTTCCAAAGCACTTTGGGTAAATGGCTTCTCCAGGGCAGCCATCAGCACTCCTCTATCAGCAGCTGCTCGGAGCTGTACAGCTTCTTCTTGATCACCCTGAAGCCCGTGCTCAGCTTCAGCGGCGTGAAAGCCGGCCCCGAAGTAAAGAGTCCCTGGATCTTGGGCCAGAGGCGGGAGTCCAGCCGCAGCACCAAGGTGAGCTGGAAGGTGGGCACCACGGCAGGGTCCACGGCGATGTGCCCCACGTCATGGCAGGCCTTGCCGTGCTCCACGCAGAGGTCCAGGAGGGCCCCACGCAGCCCGCAGGGCTCGCTGCAGGCCAGGCGCAAGAGCTCCGTCCTCACCTGTGCCAGGAGCTGGGCCGGCATGAGGAGCCGGGAGCAGCGCTTGGCCCCCAGTGGGGCTCTGCCCAGCATGGCCTGGACCAGGTCCATCAGGTTGGAGCAGAGCAGCTCGTCCTCAGGGTCGTGCAGCAGGTCCAGGTCCGGCAGGGAGACAGCCTCGGCATAATCAGTGTCTGCGGAGAGGACAGAAGGTAGGTCAGCACGGGCTTGGGAGAAGCACAAGTGGGGCACAAGGCCTTGACACAGCATAGCCATCACCCTCAGAGGGACCCCCAGCCCCTCAGAGTGACCGACTCCCTCCCTGCTCTTCAGCAGCCCCCTCTCCCACTCACCTCCCTCCGAGCCGGAGGCGCTTCCCAGTGACTCGCAGTCGGAGGTCTCCAGGCGGCCCCCCTCACCGCCCGCCAGCCGTTCCCACAGCCCGGGCATGACGCCTCTGTCTCCGCCGCCTTCGTCCCCTCTGACGCCCGCTCAGGCTCTTCCTCCTCGGCGGCTCACCGGCCCCCTTATATAGGGGAGGTAACACAGGCACCGCCCCCCCGGCCCGCGCCCGCCAATGGGAGTGCGGGGCACGTCCGCGGCGTCTCTCCTGCCCGGTGACAGCAGGAGGCCCCGCCCCTTTCCCCTTCCCGATCCGGAGTCGGGCCCGGTCCCGCAAACTGCGCCGGGGGTTGCATCAGGAGGGGCCGGGCCGGGCCGGGCCGGTGCGATCCGCCTGCCGCCCTCTCAGGGACAGGGCCTCACCTCCCCCGGGCGCCCCTCAGGGCCTGGGCCTCAGCCTTGTGCACCCGTTCAGAACCTGGGCCTCGACTCCCAGACATTACCTCAGGATCTGGGCCTCACCCCTTAGGCTCCTTCTGGGGGTCTAGGCCTCACCCCCCCAGGGCTCCCTGCTTAGAGCCTGGGCCTTACCCCTCAGGGCCTGGGCCTCAGCCCCTCTACACCCCCTCAGAACCTGGGCCTCACCGCCTTGGGCTCCCTCTCAGGCCCTAGGCCTTGCTCCCCAGCTCTGCCTTAGGGCCTGGCCCTCACGCCCTGGCTCTGCTGTAGAGCCCGGCCCTCACCCCAGCCCCCATCTCAGTTCCTGGCCTGGGCCTGGGCCTCAATGCAGGACCTCCCCCAGGGGCAGACCCCATCCCAGGCGTCTGCTCAGCCCCAAGCAGGTTGTGATGGGGCCAGTGGCAGGGAGGGGGACACACGCCATGGCTTGGCCTGTGGCCTGTCCCCACTGTTCCTCAACGCCTCTCTGGGTTTTGAAGCAGGTCCTGGCTGACACGAAGCTGGACAGCAGGTGACGGGGCTGTGAGGGTTTTTGTATGTGTTGTTTTTAACGTGGCTGCTGCTGAGCCTGGCCTTCCCTTCCAGGCAGTGTCTGGGGGGTGAGCACTGGCAGGGCCTTGTCCTGGCCCATTAGCTGTTGCTGTCGGGGTTTCTTAAGTAAAGAAGGGCTGTTGGAGCCAAATGTGTTAAAAATCAGAAGGTGCCGAGGGGAGCAAGAGCAGGGCATGGCCAGGCTGGGACAGGGGCTTTGTTCAGTGCCAGTCCGGGGGGAACCATGCCATCCCCCTCTGAGCCCTCTGCTCAAGAAAGCACATGTCCCCCCCTCTGCAGGTCCGTGCATGCCTGCCCCAGCGTACGTGACCTTTCCAAGGAGCCTGAGGAGCCGAAGGCCCATTAATTGGCGATAAAGGGCTTTGTTTGTCCTCCCACCACGCTGCCTGCGGCTTTATCAGAGGAGCTGAGCACACTCTGAAGTCACCCCAGGAGCTATCTTGGGTACTGTCCTTCCCCAGCAGAGATTGATAACAGCCCAGCAGTAAACACGACCCACAGTCGCCCGGCCGGGAGCGAGGGGGATAGAAACCCCCCAGTGCTGGGGTTGCGCCTGCCACCAGAGACCTCCACCAGTGTGGAGGGGGGGGGACGGGGACAAATTCACCCCAAAGCTATGGGGTGGTAGGCATGGAGGGCACCCCGACAAGGTGGGGAAATGGCTGGGATTTTTTAGGGGGTGAAAGGAGAAGCATGGCTTGAATCCCTGGCCGTTGCGGGAGCGGAGGTCTGAGCTGGGGGAGCGGGTTGGCATCCTGGGGGAGCAGTGGGGTGGGAGGGAATGTGCGGGGAGCTGGGAACAAGCCCTGGCTTGTGCCCATGGCAGCGTGCAGGGCTACCAGCTCTGTTTCTGGGGACAAAAAAACCCCAACCCTGAACAAGCCCCAAGCCCAGCTGTTAAATATATACAGGGGTATTTGTGCACTGGCCACGCAGAGCGGGGAAACGGGGGGATGGTGCTTGGGATCCTGTTTGTAACAAAACTGAGCTCCTGGGGTTTTGGTGTTTTTTTAGTCCCCGCAACCACCGAGTCATTGGTACGAATGTTCGCTGGGGGAGGCTGAAAATAGATGAGGAACTGCGGGCTTTGGGCTCAAAAACAGGGGGAAAACGGCAAATAAACAAAAAGGGAGGTAAAGGACCACAGGGAAGGCGCCTTGCTAAAAATAAGCTTGAATTCTGAAGCTGGACATCAATATTTTTCTTTCTTTTACCATAACGGCCTGGTAGGCAGGGGGGAAAGCGGCCTCTGGTGCCATGGCGAGTTTTAAAGCAAAAAAAGTAAATTTTGATCTCTGAAATAAAAGAATCCCAAGGGGATGCTGCGCGCTCGCTCGGCTGCTGGCAGGGGAGGCATTGCGGGGCTTGCAGCTCTTTGTCCCTTCCCAAAAGAGACTCGGGCTGCTCTTCTCCAGCAGAGGCTCTAGAAATGGTTTGGGGCTTAAAAGCAAAGTTTTAACTAGGGTTTGAGTAATCCCTGCACTTCCCCTCCCTTGGGGTACTGCCGCTGGCCTAAACCCAGCGTGATTTCTGCAGCCCAGCAGCGTGTCTTAGGCAGAGGGGGATGATGGATGAAACTTTCTGGACAGCCTGTTCCCAGCTGGCTCTGCCTTGTGGGACATTTCCCCCCAACCCCCACCCCTCCCTCCATCATGAGATTTGCTCCGTGGCTCCGATTTCCATCTTGGCCGGCTTCGCAAAGGGTTAAGCAGGAGCCGGCGGGGGCGGCTGTGCTGGCTCAGTGGGGAGGGTCCTGGCTGGGCCCCCTGCCTGGGATGTGCTGAGCTCAGCGGTTTTGCAGGGCTGCAGGGGGAGGGGGGTGGGGGGAAGGAGGAGGAGAAGGAGGAGGAGGAGATGTTCGGGGGCTCAGCGAGTGCCTCTGCGCACGTCGGGTGCAAAACGTGCCCCACGTTTGGTAGGGGGGCAAATTCCTGAGCCGTGGGGTGGCTGCCGCTGCCCGTGGTGTTGTCCCCATCTTCCCGTTGGTTCCCAGCAGCTCTGTTGGCCGAAAAACAGCCACTTTGAGGTAGATTTACATGTTATTTTGGCAGGTGATCGCCAACAAGGGTTGGCAGCGAGGCTGGTGTGATCCTCTGTGGTCAAGCATTTGCGTGGGGAGTATAATGAGGGGGCTGAGCTAGGGGGAAGAGTGGTTTTTCAAGGTGTTCCCTAAGTGCTTGGGGTGTGGGTGTCCTTTGCACACTCTTGGGGCCTATCCTCAGTGGCTGGGTCCTGGCAGGGGATGATGGGTACACCAGAGGTGGCCCCGAGCATCCCATGCCATCCTGCTGAGCCCAAAGCCAGCCCCCACCCCGGGGGAGCCGAAAGCTGTGGGCTGGGTGGGACGTGGTGGCCGGTCCCAGCTTGCTGCCAGCTACCCATCTGAGGGTGATGGTTTTTGGAAATCCAGATGCTGAGTACCACATGTGCTGTGAGGGTGGTGAGAGCCTGTGCCAGGTTGCCCAGAAGAAGCTGTGGCTGCCCCATCCCTGGTGGGGTTCAAGGCCAGGCTGGATGGGGCTTGGAGCAACCTGCTCTGGTGGGAGGTGTCCCTGCCCAGGGCAGGGGGATTGGAACTCCATCATCCTGAAGGTCCCTTCCAACTCCAACCATTCTACGTCAGCCCTGTGCCCTTTTAGGGGTGGGGGGGCTGTCAAATTCATTCCCCCTTGGATGCTTTTGCCACCCCCCCCGTCCCTAAGTCCAAGCCAAAAGCCAGTGTGTTTGGGGGTGCTGCCCCACGCTCCCGCATCCCCGGCGAGCGGAGAGGCTTTCCCTGCCCGGCTGTTTTGGCCGGGGCGGGCAGGCGAGCGCGTGCCTTGGCAGCGTCCCCAGCCCGAGGAGCTGGGGAGGGGAGGCGTGAGCGGGGCCTGCGCGCCGGTACATAACGTTCTGCTGCAAGCACCCACAGGAAAACCAACCAGCAGCCCTGAACGGGGCTCTTTGTTCAGGGGTGGGTGGTTTTTTTGTTGGTTTTTTGGTGTTTTATTTTTCTTTTTTAATTTTCCCTCCCCGCATCAAGTTTGGCTTGCAGCTGACAGGCTCCCTTCCCCCTGCAGCTCCGCTCCCAGCTGCAGCCTCCAAACAGCCCCCCCGAGCTGCACGGTGATGCTGCAGGGACCCCTGCCCCTGGGCGGGGGAGGAAGAGAGGAGAGAGAAATGGTGCTTCAAAACAGCCCCCCGAGGAGGAATTAAACAGAAGTAGGGGCAGGGAGGGGNTTTTTTCTTAGAATAGATTTTACTGTGCAGCAACCCTGCTGGTTTTCACTGCCCTGCAGAAAGTGTTTACCGAGCAGGCGGAGGGAACGGCCAACAACATGTTTTTGCATTCGTAGTACTGTACAGAGTGAACTTTTCACTTCCTCTCCATGGCTCTCGCACATGTGTCTATTTTGGTGCTGGGCACACATACAAACAACCCATGTACGGCACGGAGCCGGGGCCGTTCCCTGCTCCTGCGCCGAGGAACGCTCGGAAAACAAGGAATGGGAGGAGGAGGTTTGTGTGTGTGTGTGGTGGTAAATCTCAGTTATGGACATTTTGGCACTCGTGGGGCTCGCAGGGAGATCTGGGCAATGCTTGGGCAGTGCATGCCCTCAGCAGAGCCGCAGGCGCCAGTCCCCCTGCACCTCCGGAGGGCTGGCGGAGCAGTAAAACCTCACGCCGAGCAGCAAGAAGGAAAAGCTGTTTCTGCATCTCATTAGGCTGGCTGCTGCAGGCAGGGTCGGCCAGTGGGTGGGATGTGGGGCGAGCGAGGGGAGTTTGGGGCACCATTCCCAAACCCCACCAGGTTCTCTTGATAGGGGGCTACACTGGGGCAAGTTCGGCCACGGTGAGTTTAAGGTGGCTGGAGGGAGCAGGATTAAAAAGAAGTGATTGAAATCAACCAACCAACCACGTTGCTGATTGAAATGCTCCCCCCTTCTTTTCAAAATAACCCCATCTGGGACGGCGTTTTCACGCCGAACGCCATCACGTTTGAAGCGATTAACTGGCCGAGGCCCCCGTTTGCTGTGCGGGAGGCCCCCACAGAGCAGGGGCTGGCAGCCCTCCAGGGCCGGGGAGGAGGCTTTCCGGGCCCTGCAACTGGAAGGAGCAGAGGGGTGGGGTGTGTGGGGGGGGTTGGAGAGGGAGGGAGGTGGCGTGGAACACGGCTGAACCTTACGTGAGAACACCCGCAATGCCGGTTTCAGAAACCGTACCGTGAATTTCCAGGGGTGCGGAGCTGGAAGCGGGGGTTCCTCTGCTCATGGGGACTGGCTTTTGGGTGGCATGTGGCTCTGGAGCCCCAAAAGCTGACTCTGATCCTAGAACTAATTCATAAGCAGCAGCAAAAGGAGAACACCTCTGCGGCTGACCCAAATCCCCGGTGATACAACGACGGTGGGGATGGATTCGAATTAATCTGTTTCAATCCAGATGCAGCCGGGGTGATGTAGTGAGTGAAAATGAAGCGGTCTCATAAATAAGCTGTTGAAAATGGAAGAATTAGGCATCTGAAGCAGTAAGTTGTACAATTGCCTGCATACAGTGCTGAGCCTATCCCCCTGCTGGCCAGCAAAGCCCTGGAGTTACAGCTCCAATCAATGGAAAATTAACATGTTGAAGTGGTTACGCCAGAAAATGGAAATCCAGTTCACCCCAAGAACAGCAGTGAAGTACAAACAAAACCCAAGATGATTAAAATGGATGGAGTTAAATAAAGGGGTTTCTGCTGGCAGAGTTACACCAGGGTTAAAATCTGATTTAAATCAATCCACTTCTGAGCGTAAACCAAGTGTGGTTTGATTTATCTCAGAGGGCTTTTTCTTTAAATTGAACTTAAGTTGAGCATCGTAACAGCCAAGCTGCCCCCGAGCTTCATTAAACCTCCCCCTACCTACCCAAGAGCTGACTGTTCATTACCCGCCCCCCCCCGAGCTCTGAAGAGATAGATGGTTTCAAAGACAGAATTATTTTATTATCACAGAGCAATCTAATTGGTAGGAAAAAGAGTTTCAGGGTATTAAAGATACAGCTTCTGCACCAGAGAGCAGTGTGTCACCAGTGCTCGCTGTGCAGACGCAGGACAAACTGCAACGGAGGGACCCGCTTTGGCAATACACCCGCTGCCTCTGGAGAAGGTGTCACCACTCGCCCCTTCTCAGCTGAGCCAGGACAGTTCTTACCCTCTTCATCCCCCAGAACAACAGCTAGGGCTGAAGAGCATTTTTTGGCAAGGTGTTGTACCTCAGCTCAACAGAGGCCCAGCCTGAGCGGCAAAGACACCCGCTTCCCAGCCCGTGGATCACCCACTCCTCTGGCCCCGCGCCGGGGAAAGGCCAGGCCGGGTGACTGGGTTGCTTTCCCCACCACCACACTGTAAGTCTCCCCTCCTCTGTAAACAACAAGGTGATTCTCCGAGTTCCATCAAACCGATCCTACCTTCTAAGTTACAGAACCCGAGCCCTGCCAGACTGTAATGCTGCAGAGGACTTCAAGAATCCTGTCATTTCCATTTACTGGCAGCTTTATGGGGGGGTTCCACACTCTCAACAGAAAAATAAATAGCCTGGTCCTGCCGATGCAGCTGTCAGCATCCTGATCAACGGGGGGGTGTTCTGAAGCCAGGCCAGAGAATGTTTTTCCTTCTGCTCCCTGACAGCAGCGATGCAGACACGCTCAGCCCGAGGAGGGAGTGAACCCCAGGAGCTGCTCTATTGGCTTGTACCTCCACTCATCTGCCTCCAGCTCTTCCACCAGACCAGCTAGTTTTTCCATCCGGGCGACCTGTTGATCTGCGAGAAGTTCAAAGGTAACTGTGGTTTGCAATGACAGCGCAATTAAAGCTCTCAATTAGATGCAAATTCCCAGCTGTCAAGGGGGAAGCAGAGCAGAGTGAAACCCACCGAGCCCAGCTGAACACAAACCCACTCTACGTGACGCCCTGTGCCCCACGCCCCACGGTGGGACCGTGACAGACTGCAGGAGAAAGCAGGGACAGGCTTTTCTGCCTCGTCCAGCGCTCGATGCCTGTTTACCCATCCCCGCCCGAGCCGGGTAAATTCAAGTCCTAACAGGGAAACACGAGGCCAATTAGCGTTCGGGGGTGAAGCCAGGATGGGGCTCATTTCTTTAGCATAAATATTTATAGGGCAGAAGAAGAGAGAAGTTCAGAGAGAGCTCGCTCAGCCCACGGTAGAGCTGGGTGCAGTGCAAGGAACTCGGTAGTTTTAATGAAGGTCCTTTGAGGAGGGCCCGGATGACGACAGCAGAAAGGCTCTGCAATCAGAGCACGCTAACGAGGCAGAGGTCCCCATGCGGAGACGGGCGGTCTCCCTGGGGAGCCCCAAGACAACTGGTTCCTCTCAGCTTTATTTCAAATCGGTTGTGTGTTGGGCACAGGGGCTCCAGTTTCAATTCAATTAGCCACAGCGGTATGGAGATGAGAGCAGCCCTTCTTCTCTTGGCTCTGCTGGAAGTTTAACAGCGCAGCAGCCTCTTGGAAAAATGGCCCAGTATGAGCTGCCTTACTAGCAAGAGGTGTAACGTCAAATGCACCACCGTTTATGCTGACTGCAGCAGTGGATGCTTTTAAGAGGGACTGTTCTTACTCCACCTGCTGCAACCAAGTGCTTTTGGGAACTGGCAAACAAACACCAAAAAAAATCCCATGACCTTGATCCTTTTTTTTTTTTTTAAGCCTTTCCCCTTTCTTACAGGGAAGAAACTGGTGCTCTGCAAACCCGTTTCAGAAGCTGGTGCTTATGTGGGTGCCAATCTGCACAGCAACCCCTGGTAGCTACAGCTATGATGGTGCCAGAGCCTTGGGAGCAATGGCTCTGAGGTTGGGCTTTGCTTTTCAGTTCAGAAACACAGGATCACGGCCTCACAAGCTGCTGCGCGGCCCCCAGACCTCCTCCTGGCAACCCTTGCTGGTGGAGTACAGGAAACCTCTCCAGTCTGAGACAACACATGGAAGTACCCGTTGTAGCCGACAAAAGGTGGGGACCAGAAAGGATGTGACCCTGTAGCAGCAGACGCAGTCTGGTGCTGAGCTCTACCCACTGTCTTGACAATGTAAGCTGCTGCGCAGTCAAGCCCATCGTTCAGTTACAGGCATCTGGGCGGCAGGCAAAGGCCCCAGGAGGGAAGAAGTTCAAACGAGGTGCAAGGCTTTCCTGGGGAGGCAGGGAGTGGAGTCAGCCCCATCACACCACAGCAGGCACCTGCGCGTCTGTCTCCCCAGCACCTCTGGAAACCCCGCGTGACCCTGCCAGTGTCACTAAAGCTCAGCAGAGAAACAAAGGTGGAATCAAGTGTCTCTCTGCCCAAGGCCAAAGAGACAGTCAGCGCTGGGCCAAGATCAGAGCGTGGGCGTTTCCTGCCCATAACCTACTGTCTTTTAGCCTCACCTCTCGTGAGGGCAGCGCGGCACACAGCGATGGAAAAACAAGCTTCGAAAGGCACAGCCTGTTCCCACCCAGGCTGTGTGGGTTCCCGTCGCTTTGCATAGGGCTTGCAAGAGGACTCAGTGATGGCCTGACTTAGCGTTAATTCGCCAACTTAAAAAGGCTATTCTGCTTTTTTGTGGTTGGCACCTGAGAACGTCAGCCTTTTCTCCACGCTCCCCTGCCATCTTCCCCAATCAACATGCAGTTAAAATAGATGGTGCTGTGGTGCTTACCATGTTTCACTTGCTTTAATGTAGACGCAACCTGATAGCTGAAGACAGACTCACAGAGGAATCTTTCGGAGCCATCTGTAAGCATAAAAAGGGAGGTGCTTTAATCTGAGAGTTTGAAGACTGAGCAACCTTAACCGAGGGCTGCCGACCTTCTATTTTTATGTTTGACATGTGGGTTTCCCCCTTCGCCTGTTCCGACACTTTCCCCTGTGCCGAGCACGCAGCGCTCTGGTTTCCAGCCTGTACAGCCCCACACTCATATCCTGTGCTGGCTCTCGGTGCTGTCGGGGAAGAGCTGTGCTACCTGGGAGGTGGCCCAGTTGATACTCTGTTACGTCCTCTCTGGTCCATTGTAAATAGAAGGTAAGCTAAGGGGAAGCCAGCTAATGCTACAGCAGTCTCCGCTTCCCTCGGGGCTGACACTTGGGTCCTTATAACGCTTTGTGATTTCCCACAGGCTTAGACCATAACCCCACATAAAGGATTTCAAATAACATGTATCTTGCCATCTAAAATCGGTAGTTGATCACACAGCTGCCTCAGAAATAAAGCAGTCTGGAATAGGTGGCTAATTGTATGCCAAGTACTGACACAGTTTATACTACTTCCTTCTAAAAAGAAAAAAACCCCACATACCCCAAAACCTAGGAGCTTTTTTTAAAAGCAAGACAGTTAAAGTAATAATAAAAATCTATCAGTTAGTGGGGATTTTTGCAGGGAAAACTGGTGCACAGCGACACAACTAGCACCTGCCTGTTGCCTTTTATGTCAGACAGTAAAAACTAACTTAAAGCTTCCTGCGACAGGGACAGCGTTCAGTTGTTGCTTCCACCCAGAGCAGAAGGACTGCTGCGCTCCAGGTAAACAGGTCAGCCCAAAGCAAAACCAAGTAAAAGCTTCATGCCATAAAAATGAGGAAGAAAAGCAATTTTAAATGCACAGGGTCCTGGAAAATCTAATCCTAAGCTGAACCCTAGGGAAGAGTCAGGAGTTTTGCCATGCTCAGAGCATCCTCTCGCTGTTGAAATGCCACGTCGGTGCTGCCCTGTGCTATTTCCAAATGTTTCCCTCTCCTCTGACTCCTCAGCCCAGCCGAGTGGCTCTCGGGAGGAACAGCTGTCTGTCTGTTTGGTAACACAAAGTGCTTCATTAATTTGTTTGGAGGGCTTCTTAAGTTCTATGAGCAAGCCTTTAGTAATAATTACTTCAATAGACCAGCATATGGGCTCTAATGCGTAATAAAAGCAGTCCTTAAAGGGCTCCCAGCTGCCCTGCACTGCCGTGTCTGTCTGCACTGGGCTGCAGTCACTCCTGAGCTGCAGGGCCACCCCCATGAACTTCAGACTCACACAAGTCAAGCCTGCGGTGTGGCGACACAGGAAGTTCAAGGGGAGCAGCCAGACGGACCGACCCCGTCATCTGGAGGACCTGCCCTTCCTCCCTCACCCAGAGGAGGAGCAGGGACGTGCAGCTGCGACGCCTGGGCCCTCCTTTAGGCAACCCTGAAGAAGCAGACAAGCACAGCTCAGGCGCAAAAAGGCAAGACACCGCACTGGATCAGAGCCCCGACCCTCTGAAGGCAACCCTGGAGAAATGCCCCAACGAGTGAGCCCAAAGGGGGAACGTGCTCAGCCTCAGAGGACTAAAAGAGAGATCTAGTCCTGATCTATCCTCTTGCCAACCTCTTCAGCGAGGTTTTAACTTGGGTTGAGGAGCAAAAATGAGCCTTACATTTCCTGGCCAGCAGAGGTACAAGCTGCTTCCTGGACTAGCCCAGTCAAATCCAACCTCAGAATGCATTTTGCCAAGAAAAATACTCCTGCCTCAGCTATCTTTACAGTGATTCCTGCCCGACATCAAAGGATTAGCTAACAATGAGCAATTAACACAGTCATGTTCCTTTTCAGGTAGATTGCTTCCTGGTCTGAAGTGTTGTCATGGAGATAAAAAACAGGTGACTGCCAAAAAAATCACTTCCTCCTGAACAACTGGTGGGAGAGCCCAGGACTGACCCAAGCCCTGGCGCTTCCTTCCTCCCTCCAGCTTTTGCCAGCTAAAATCCGAAAAGGCAGCTGGGTGCCAAGGTCAGTAACTCCCTTACGGGGCTGCCTGCACCCCCAGAAGGAGCAGGGAGGGAGAAGAGCAGGAGCAATCACCTTCCAGCATCTCCCCGGCTCCTTTGGGATAAGTGAAGAGGGCTTTTCGGGGCGGCGCTAGGTCCGAAACGCTGAACCCTGATCCTGTTACAGAGCTGCCGCTGACTCCGCCGGCTGAAGATGACGAGGAAGAGGCTGCCATTTCACCCTGTCCCAGCCTGAAAGAACACACAAAAAAAAGAGCAAAGCAGAGTTAGGAAGGGCGTCTCGGGAGTTTCCCAGGGCACAAAGCCAGCGACCGCACACGTATCTGACAGCGGATGAAGGCGGCGAGGTCCAGGAAGAGCCAGCAACCACAGCTTTGGGCCGCCGCTCCCACTCCATGGCTCGGCAGCCTCAAAACGCTGGTGGGTTGGAGGCTGCTCTGCCTGCGTGGGAGAGGGCTGCCCACACCCACCGCGGGGACGGATGCAGTGAGCTGTCGCACCACGCGGTGGCACCCAGTAACTGATGGTAACCCACATTCTGACCCCTCGGACAAAGGGGCCTGGGAATCCAGCAGCACCGCTGGAGCGTGCTTAAAAATAACCTGGCACAGGTTGCTGGCCCGAATTCCCTGGCCTTCAGCTGCCTGGCACTTTTCCCACTCCCCAGGATCATAAAAACTATTCCCCACCCCTCACTCCCCTGCCTTCCCCCTTCTTTTTGCTTCGTTTCCAGGAGCACAAACATGGAAAAAAAGAAAAAAAGCCCTGCTGCCTCATAAAACCTGGAAGCCTGCAGGACTGCCAGTTCCAGCCCCACATCCTGCACGAAGCTGCCGCCGGGCCTGGTCTGCGGCAGCTCCGCTCTGCTTCGCTCCAGATGTGCTCTTGCATTTCGGAACACCGTGTTTGACCTAAATCAGCAGCAGCTGAACATCCAGCTGCCCATACAGCACAAGCCCATAGCCCTTTCTCAGCCTTATTATACAGGTACTGGCTGTATGTCTGTCGTGATGGAGGACTTAAAACATGTCACACTAAAAGCTGTCGCTTGGCACTTGTGGCAGCACTGGCTATTCCTCAAAAAACACTTATAAGCATTTCCCAATCACCCTACCCATTTAATGCACTGCTTTTATCCTACCTATTTAATACACTTCTGCAAACTCTTTAGGCTAGGCAGGCAGTGCCTCTGGAAAGCACTCAAGGATTTAGTGGAGAAGATGGGTTTTTTTAAAGGCTGTCACAAGCAGGTACTGTGCGTTCACCCAGCTGAGCTCAAGGCTGTTTCAGGGATTACACAGCACAGCACCGGGCGGCAGCAGGCTGTGAAGGAAAACGCCTGGTCAAAATCAGCTTTTAAAACCGTTACAATACAGCCAGTAACACCTCCTTCAACAAACCTGGGCAGGCCCAGCTCCCCTGCTGGCCGGGGCAGCCGGATAACGCTCGGCGCCGAAAAGATGCCAAGTGGGGCTCGCAAATCGCCGGAAGGCGCAGAGGTCTTTATAAATAAAGGCCTCCCGGCGGGGTCCTTGTTTTAAAGAGGCTGAGGCAAGCAGAAAACGGGCGGAGGGCAGAGCGGGGACACGGCTGCCATAACCACCGCCTAAGGGCTGCGCCGGGGTGTGTGTGGGGGGGTGGGTGTCAGCACTGCGCATGCGCGGCGCCGTTCCCTCATTCTGGCCGGGCGGGACGGCGCATGCGCACTGACACCGCTGAGGGCCCGCCTCAGGCCCCTCCCCGGCTTCCGTAGCCAGCCGCTTCCCGGTGAGTGAGGCCGCCGTTCCCCTCCCTTTTCCCCGCCGCCAGCGCCGCTAGCCTACATCCCCCTCTCCCCTTCCCCGTTCATCCTAGCGCCCGTCTCTCCTCCCAGGCTGACCTTCCCCTCCCTTCCCGGGGCGCCGCCGCCGCCGCTCCCTCCGTGCCTCACCCGGCCGCCCGGACGGCTCGGCGTAGGCGGCGCGCGGGTTGGCGGTCGCGGTGCATGCTGGGGCGGGCGCGGGTGGCTCCTCCCTACTTCCGGCGGGGAGAGGAGGGGCTGTATCCCTCAACGATGGGTGAGAGCCACCGGGCCTGAGGTACCGTCGTCTTTAGGCCTTTGCCCTTCTTATCTTGGGCCTGTTCTGAGTGTGGGCTCAGAGGGTCCTGAGTCACCCCTGGGAGAGGGGCAAAGCGTTAAACTGCCGAACGTGGCGTCACTCCCAACAATAAACCCCGTCCAGGGGCAGTTCATCTTCAGAGGCTGTCACTTCAGGGTTTGTTGTTTCTTTCCCCCGTGAGGTCGTGCCGTGGTGGGCGGGTGAACGTTCTTCTGACAAAAGTGATCTTTTGGCAGAGGTGCCTTCTGAGAAAGAAGAGCTTCTGTTTTCAAAACATCCAGGCGAACCGAGATGACTAATGTTAATAACCCCAGTGAAGATAGACATTCAAGTACTGCAGATGTGAGGTCTCTGGCATGGCCCATGGGGTGGCTGATGGGTTTTGAGGGCAGGGGGTAGCTTGGGGGGTGGCTTGTGCCCGAACAAACTTGTAAATCTTATCTCTTTTCCTTCTCCTTTCTCTTGCTGCTCTGAGGTGGAGAGGATTCAGAATCTTCATAAGGATTCATGTTTCCCTAACACTGTTTGATGTGGAATTGTGTAGGTTGGAAGGGACCTTTAAGGCCATCTAGTCCAACCATCAACCTACCAGAGCAGGTTACACCAGAACAGGAGGTGTAATGACTTACACTGACCAGCCCCAACCCCTTGGAGCCCTTTGTTTTGCTTCCCCAGACGCTTTCTGAGCAGATGCAGGGAAGCAGGATTGCTTTGGAACAGCCCCTCAGGCCTTTGGGAAGCTAGTGGAGGGTGGCAGATACAGTGTGAGAGGTCAGTGGTGTAAGGGCTTGGTTGTAAGAGGCTGACATCTCTTTGGTCTGCAGCTATGGAAGATAGGGAGGTGAAACTGTTCAGAATCCTTACCAGTTAGCTAAGGTTGCAGTGAGTTTTAGCTAAAACTTGTGAGTTTCAGGCAGAGTGGCAATCAGTTGCTGACCTCCTTGCAGGGGCAAAAAGCTTGATGCTTTGTTACACATCTTACAGTGCTTACATTTCCCATCTTTGATTGTGGATTACGAGCTGACAAAGAATAACTTATTGAACTAGCCTTTGAATGAGTGACAGTAAGGTCTGAGGAGGAATCTCTTGGACTTACATGGAGGAGGAGTTACTGCTCTTCTGGAGGTGCAGATCTCACTCTCTACTGCTGAGCCCCTCGGACCTCCCCTTATGCCTCTTCCAAATTGTTCACGAGAAAACCTCAGAATTTACCTCTCCTTGGCAGAAGTTAGCAAAACTGTCTTTGTTTTTTCGCATTAGGAGGAGGAGGAGTGGGATGGATGTTCTGCGGCCCACCCTGGTAAGGATTGGGGGGCGAGTATACAGGAAGAACTTCATTCAAGAGCAGGCCTACCAGCATGAGGAGGAGGACGATTTCTGTGCAGGTAAAGAGTGCGGTGCGAGGGGTGATCGTGGTACCTTTGGGAAGTCCTACAGATGAAAGCATTGACAGTGGGGGCCTGGGGAGCTCTCGGTGTTCTCTCTGGTGTCTTTATGCGCTACAGGCCCTGCCCATGTGGTGGAGTGAGGTGTTCAAGAGGGAGAAAAATGCTTTGTGTTGCTCTTTGGTGATCCTGCTGGCCAGAGAGTGGGTGTAATCCTGTTTACCAAATGTGGGTTTGGGTGCCTGTGCTGCTGACTGTTGATTATGTTTGCTGGCTGTGAAAGATCTCCAGGAAAGAGGGAAAAAAATAAGCTTCAGGTTCCTCAAGTGCTTTTCTTTTTGGTAGTGTGATTGGTATCCTGCAGATATGGCAGGAGCAGAAGCTGCTTGCTAAATGTCCTGTCTCCTTGCAGTGTTTGCCCCTTGAAGAGCTGGCCTCTTATTTTGTGACTTTTGGAAGGTGTTAAGCTATTTGGGAGGCAAAATCCTGCTGTTCTGATGTATTTGACTTTATCTTTCTGGCTGCATGTTCGTTTCAGTTCTGCGTGAGCTGTGTACGCAGGAGATCTCGGCTGTTATTTCTCAGGTGGAAATGGCTGTGGGTGTCGTGTCCTGTTTCTCCCTCCATCCTGCCTTTCAGTGGATTGAACAAGACTTTGATAAGTGGTTTGCCACCCAGATATGTCCCCATGTCTGTAAGAGGGGAGACAGAAACCATGGCCTCTTTCTGGAAGTCATGTTTGGCCCTAACGGGTGCGACTGAACGGCAAAGGGATGAAAGGCGCATCCATTCCTCCCTGCCCAGCGTGTGGGAATTTCTGTTTTCCAAAACACTCTCCCCAAAACCATCCTCACCTTTTATTTGTACTCTTCTGCAATGCTAAATTCCTGCTCAGGTCTCTGAATGGCCTAGAGAGAAAACCTGGGCTATAACTACTGCTTTCCTTCTTCTCCCAGCCTGGCGGATTTAGAAGTGGTCATTATGTTTTCTGGAGCTGGTAGTTAGCCACAACGGAGAGGAGTCTGTTTCTTCTTTTATTTAATCTTGGGAGAAGGCAGCTGTGAGACCATTGTCCTACCTAAAGTGCTGCCAAACTTTACAGAGGTTGTACAAGGTCTATTGGTTGGTTTGGGTCTTTTGTTTTTGTCTTTCTAGCAGGCCCCAGTGACTGCGCAGACGAACCCTGCGATGCCTTTGTGGTGGAAGAGACTGAGAAGGGCTTCCAGTGCAGAGTGGAGGTTCCCAGTCCCTTATACAAGTGAGCCTGTGTGTTGCTGGTTTATTTGAGTTGTTGCTCGGAAGCGGTTGAGCATGGACTATTTTGTTTTTGAGGTCAGGATGAGTGCTGGGTCTCCAAAACGCGTTCTGTTTTGTTGATGTGGATTGTAGCATTTGGGAAGGGAAAACTGCCTTTGTAGTGCAGTTGTGCCACGCTTGACTCCTAGCAGTCCCTGTGACAAAGACAGCAGGTGGTGCTTTCTTGCTGGCAGGAGAGGTTTTGGAGCGTTTTCCCCTTGAACATAAAAGCGTCAGAGAGGGTGGAAGAAGGAGAGGAAGAACTGGGGCGAGCAGCCTGGCAGGGGGGGTTTGTGAAAGCTTTGAGAGAAAGCTCACACAGGACTGGAATTGACTATTGACTCAAAGCTGGTGTTTACTGGGAAGCCTGGAGTGTTCAAAGCTTTATCTAGTTATTTTTGACAGTTTTATTGGTTGAATAGTTTTACTGAGATGTAGAGAGGGAAAGCTGTTGTGTTGTGTTTGGATGCTGGCACATGAGCAAAGCAAACCATGAGCAAAGCAAAAAGCAGAAGTACCCTTAGTTCTTTGTCAGCTGGGGTAATGGGGAAAAATGGCTAACTCAGTTGAGAAATAAGCTGTGGCAGAGCTGTTGTGGACTTAATTTAGTGTAAACCAGTCCTGAGCCACGGCTCACCATCATCGCCTGACCCCAGGCTGGTCACGTGTGGAGGTCTGGAAGCAGAGAGAAGGAGACTGGCACTGTGTAAGTTCACTCTCTTGCACTTTTACACCTCCAGGTACATCATTGGGAAGAAAGGGGAAACCAAGAAGAAGCTAGAAACAGAGACTCGAACCTCCATCAGCATTCCCAAGCCTGGAGTGGAAGGAGAAATTGGTGAGCTTTGACATGCACGGAATGAGTGTTCTCTCATCAGCTCTTGCACAGACACAGTCTGAGGTGGAAGGGGATGTAGGAGGTGTTTTTGCTTTAATTCCTCCTTCTGACACGGCACTCACTCCCTGTATGGCCTTTGCAACATTACTTCACTTTTCTCTTATTTTCCCTGCCTATAAATCCTTAGAAAACGGTATAAGGGGGCTTTTTTTGGGGGAAAAAAAGATAGCTATTTTAAATCTATGCATAATTTTACTGAAGTCACTTCTAGGACTTAAACGACGGGCTTGAGGACTTTGGGCCTGAATGCGTTAGTGTGGGGTGGCTTTTTTGTTTGTTTGTGTGTTGCTTTGTTTTGACATTACTACTGTTTCCATTAATGAGGAGCTGTAACACACAGCCAGGACAAAATGCCCCCTTATAAACTTAGGCGTGAAATAAACTTCAGCACCTGCTTTAATCTGAGAAGTGGTTTGATGACGCTGCTGCCTTCCTGGTGTTGTCACTTGATCCTGACAGCGAACGCAGGCTCTCCTGGACCGTATGTTCCTTCTCATCGCTTCCAGTGACTTAAAAAGAAAGGGGCTGTTGCTCCTGAGGGCTGGCCCGTGCAGGTTTCTGCTGAGTGGGTATCTGTAGGGGCCCCTTAGGCACGCTCTGGCGAGAGCTGGCACGGTGTACAGGTTACGTTTGTGACAGAGCTGTGAGGAGCAAGTGACAAGGATGGGGGTTGATCCAGATGCAGTGCCACCCAGGAACGTGGCAGTCCTTCTCAAGAAGTGGGTCTTGACTTCTTTCCGAGAACCGTGAAGGACTATTAGGAAGGCTGAGAGATGATGAAAACCTGTGATAATAGGAAGCCAAGAAAATTTTACTTATTGCGGTTCTTTCCTTTCCAGCTCAAGTGTTCTTTGTTTGGTGCCTTAAAGTGCCTGCACAAACAATGTAGGCCATCTTCATCTTTGATAGATTTTTCTTTTCTTTGTCACTTTGCCTTTACAAGAGCTTGAAACGCTGCTCCAGGAATCTGACGAGCTGTTGAAATGATAGACTCTTAGTTACTGTTTTTATGTACTCGGTGTGCCCAAAACTCTGACTTTCTTGAGAGCAGAGGGATACTTTTGATGGCCCCATTCTCTCCTTACAGAGGAGAGCACAGATGTGTCAGGCATTTTAAGTCAAGCTGGGAGTCTGGTGAGATTTCTCTGTGGTCGGGGGTTTCAATTCCTATCGCTTCTTCAAGTGAGCCCGGGGCTAACAGTAGAGAGGTGCTGTTGTGCTGGTTTTTCTTATTCCCTCCTGGATGAAAAACTCTTACATTCACAATGTCCTCCAATATTGATATTTTAAAGTGAATCACAGAATATCAGGGATTGGAAGGGACCTTGAAAGCTCTTCTAGTCCAATCCCCCTGCCAGAGCAGGAACACCCAGAGCAGGTCACACAGGAACGCAGCCAGGCGGGTTTTGAATGTCTCCAGAGAAGGAGACTCCACAACCTCCCTGGGCAGCCCCTTCCAGTGTTCAGTCACTCTCACTCTGAAGAAATTTTTCCTCATATTTAACTGGAATCTCCTCTGTTCCAGCTTGCACCCATTGCCCCTTGTCCTGTCATTGGATGTCACTGAGAAGAGCCTGGCTCCATCCTCCTGACACTCACCCTTTAGCTATTTATAAACATGAACGAGGTCACCCCTCAGTCTCCTCTTCTCCAAGCTAAAGAGACCCAGCTCCCTCAGCCTTTCCTCTATGGGATATGCTCCACTCCCTCCATCATCTTGGTAGCCCTGCTCTGGACTCTCTCAAGCAGTTCTCTGTCCTTCTTGAACTGAGGGGCCCAGAACTGGACACCATATTCCAGATGGGGTCTCATCAGGGCAGAGTAGAGGGGGAGGAGAACCTCTCGCGACCTACTAACCACTCCCCTTCTGATACACCCCAGGATGCCCTTGGCCTTCTTGGCCATGAGGGCACAGTGCTGGCTCATGGTCATCCTGCTGCCCACCAGGATAAATATCATGTGAAATCACGATCCCTTTGATTACTCTTTATTTTGGGGGGGGGGTCAGAAGTCTCCCTGTAGCTCCATGGAAACCAGACTGGGTATCGCTTTGTTTCCTTGCAGTGATTACAGGGCAGCACCGCGGCGGTGTCATCTCTGCCCGGACGCGGATCGATGTTCTCCTGGAGAGCTTCCGTAAGAAACAGCCCTTCACACACTTCCTCTCCTTTGCTCTCAACCAGCCCACCATCCAGGAGAAGTTCCTGCAGTTCAAGGAGGAAGTGTTGGAGAAATGCTCAAAGGTAAGGATCCACCTGAGAACTAAAATCAAGTGGAAGCCCTTCAGCAGGGTGTAATTTCATTTATTGAGATGGCTTTTTGGCATTTACCTTGGAGGCCTTATTCTAGTCTGTTTCCTAGGAATGGATTTTTAACTGGCCTTTTACTTAAGTTGGTGGATCTGTGGTGAATTTGTTGAGTGCTGTTGTGAAATCTTCTGGAAAGTGGAATGGCTGACTTAGTAAATTGTTAGTAAAATATTTTCTTCTCCTTAGAGATTTTCTTACGTGGGAGGATATCTCACATTCAAAAGAGCCTTGGGTTTGGGTTTTTTTTTTTGTTGTTTTTAACAGGAAAGCCACTAAATAATGTAATGGACTTTTCTGCATTTTACATTATTTCTACGTAACTGTGGAACCGGGTAGGAATACACAAGTTTGCTGCTGCTTCTATTTCACTTTTCTTTTGGTTACTGACAGTGAAGGAGGATGGGTGTCATTAGTGGAGCTGAGGGAGAAATGACTTGGTAGCACATGCCATCCTGCAAATCTAATCACTTCCCTTCTTGCCTGCGAGACGCTGTGCTGACAGTCCCTCCTACTTGCCTTCAGATCTTGCATCGAGAGCAGCAGGAAATAGGTAGGCATAGGGAAATGAGGAACAGAATGAAGTGAAAGCTGCCTCTTCCCTGCTTTATTTTAGCACGCTTCTGGTTTGACAGAAGCAGTATGTCAGTGCACAGGGCCAGGCTGAGGAGAGAGGACAGTATGATTAATATGCCATCTCCTCCGAGTCTCCTGGCAGGAGATCTCTAGGCAAGAGAGAAGAGTTCCTCTTCGGGGCTGCTGCAGGTTAGATGGCAGGAATGCAGCAGGGTTTTGTGGGATGGTATTTTTACCTTCATGTCTGTCACTGCCTTTCAAAGGGGAAAATACAATCTTGCAGATAGCACAGCTTAAGAGGTTTACTTTCCTGTGTCTTCATGCTGTGGGTGTGAATGATCTGATATCTGTGGAGATGCAAGTTCTTACGCGAGTTTTTGTGGTCACTTGCACGTCGGTTGTCTCACCTCCAAGAGCAGAATTGAGCTGGCTTTGCAGTCTTGTCTTACCTGGCAGTTCCGATTTAAGTCCCTCTTCTCTGCCCAGCTGCCTATTTCCATGACATCTTAGGAGCTTTCTATCACTTAGGTTTCCACTTGATGTTAAATCCAACTGAAAATGGCCAACAGATCCAGGGGTTGGCAAGCAGTGCAATGTCATGAGCACCCTTTTCTTGGGCTGGGAGGACATTGCTAACTCAATCCTCTATCCCCACTAGCCAGCAGCAGCTAGCTTTGATAAGGATTCCCTTTGTTAAAAGAAAGCCCTGAAGACAGGGGGATGGAAACATTAGCCTGAAAAAGTGTTGGCTGAACTGAGAATGACGGACCTTGGGCTGGCCTTAGTGGTGGCCTGGCTCCCTCTGTTGGTTTCTAGTTCCAGTCCTTGTGTGGGGACACACCAAAGTCACAGGGAGAGAAGCGGCTCTTTGAGGGACTGATAACTTCAGCATGGAGCTCTGCTAGTGGCTGTTGGTGCCATTGGCCCTGGACTGACACCACTGCTCTTAGTCTGGTGTTTCTCTTGCCCTTTATTCTCTTCTACCTGGGCTTGTGGCTCTTACAGTCTGTTCGCTTGATCTCCCTCGAGATCCGGCCCTGCTCTGCTTGAAGCTTTGGCATCCTGGACTCCACTTATCTCATCCTCTTCCTCTCTCCCTCTGTCTGCCAGCAGGTCCTGTGGGTCTCTCGTGTCCCTCCCCATGGGCAGCAAACCCAGACCTGCATGCTGTGCAGGGACAATAACCTCAGTGTCATCCCATACATCTTGATGGGTTTTGGCTTCCAGGCTGCCTTGGCGGCAGGCGAATCCTTTCAGTGTCACATCTCTAAGACGTGGTCTCTTTTATTCATCTTTGCAACTAATCCTGTCATTCATGCTGTGATCCTGTGTCTTATTCCTGCAACACCTTGGCCTCACACGGGGCTAGTTCTTCTTGCAGAGCACTCATTTGTTCTGCCAGCTGGTTTGGTTGGGAAGTGGTGGAGTCACCATCCCTGACTGTGTTTAAGAGTAGAGTGGATGTGGTGTTGAGGGATCTGGTGTAGGGGAGAACTTGTAGAGTAGGGCAGATGGTTGGACTCGATGATCCCAAGGGTCTCTTCCAACCTGAATGATTCTTTGATTCTGTGATCTCTGCAGCCCTTCATTGGCCCAGCCTTGGCTGATGATGTTGCTGGCTCTCTGGATACCTCCTGATCTGTCTCTGTCGGGTTGATTGTCTCTTGCTCACTCTTCAGTATCAGTTTGCATTCCTGGATAGTCAAAGGGGTCTGCCATCCACTTGGGAACACCTTCCTTAATTTATCTTGATGCTCTCCCCAGTAGTGTCAGTCACATTCAGAAGGGGCTGCCTGGGAATATCTACAAACCTTCACGTGTCCTTGTCCATCTTCAAACCTTCACATGCTAGAAAGCTGTCGAAACCCAAGCTTGGTCAGAGGAGTGCCGAGATCACTGCTGACCATGGTAATTTTTCCTCCTCTTGCCTGACCTTCTGTCTCTCCAGCAGTTTTTGTTCTGTGTCTGGACGGCGCTGAGTCCCGTCAGGCTCTGCCTGCTCTGGGATCCTGCAGTGTAGATGTGTGCCTGGGACCACATGTCAGCCTCACAGCTACGTCTGGCTTTCACAGAATCACAGAGTATCAGGGATTGGAAGGGTCCTTGAAAGCTCATCTAGTCCAACCCCCCTGCCAGAGCAGGAACACCTAGAGCAGGTCACACAGGAATGCATCCAGGCAAGTTTTGAATGTCTCCAGAGAAGTAGACCCCACAACCTCCCTGGGCAGCCCCAGCACCCAGGTGTGAATCCTCCTAATACCTGTAATGGCAATGTTACTGGGAGAGCGCGGCTCTCGACACAGCATGCCGTTTGCTGCTGCTGAGTCATCAAGGTGCTTTGGGGAATCTCCAAAACCAGCGGCAGCTGAGGCTGCCCTGCAGCAAGACACAGCTCTATGGGTGGAGGCAGAAGGGCTGCAGTTCCTGCTCTCCAGGCTACGTGGGGACAGGATGCTGTGGCCTGGAAGCCATGGGGTTGCATGAGCGCTGCTCAGTGCCCTCTGCCTCTCTGAAATGTTCCTGCTGCTGCTTACATCAGCTCTAGAGTTTCCATTTTTAGTTTGAAGGGTGGAATTTGGTCAGTGACAAGTTTTAGGGGGTTTGCCTGTGTACAGCCTAGGAATATATATGGTGCTTTATTTTTCTGCCCTTTCTTCTCCTGGTATTAGTGAAAGGATTTCTAGATATATTGCTGCCTGTTAGTTCAAGGGGTATATTGCAGCCCCGTACGTCTCTCAATCACTGCACAAGCCGGTAATGCCACTCTAATACCACTTCATCTCACAGCAGGGTCTGCTAGAAAGCGTATCAGTAATGAAAAACAGTAATTCAGAACTGCACCTCACAGAGCAATAAGAGAGATTATAGATTTGTCCAGAGCAATGGGATTTCTCAGGACACTTGGAGAAATCTGAATAGGTTTCAGTGGCAGAAGCAGCTCCAGTCTTTGAATGAAGCTCGGTAATAACGATAAGGAAGGGAAGGGACCAGGTGTCTCTGTGTGTGTGAGGATTTCTTCTGGCCATTGAGCATTTGTGAAGGACTCTATTTCCCTCTGAAGCAGTTACCATGACAACCATTCATTTATATTTTATAGCATAGGGTTATGTTGGTGGGTATATGCTTTCTAACTTTTTCTTTAAGACCTTTTATAAGATGAACCTTTTGTTGAAACGTGGAACACTTTGGGTGTCATTCACGCTGTTGTATGGGCAGGGCTGGCAGGCAATGAAGCAGGGCTGAGGGGAGGGCTCTTTTGAGGCTAATTTAATATGAATACAGAGGCGGGGTGGCTGACCTGGACAGGCTCATTACTGCTGTGGTGCAGTGGGAGGTCCGGATGACTGGATGACCTTGGAAGTCTCCTCGCACAGTTGTGTAGGTGTCAGAGCAAGGAGGACTGAAACCTCTGTCTGAGTATGCAGGTGGGAAAGGGAAGAGACTTTGCAGTAATATTACTGTGAAAAATCACACTTGAGTCTTCCAGAACTGTGCAAATGCAGTATTTGCAGTCTTAACAGGCTGCAGATGTAGCATGGAGAAGAAATATGATTGCTGTAATATATTTGCAACCTGTAAATATCATACGTTGCTAACGAGGTATTATATCTTGGAGTGGAAGGGACAGAAGATGGGAGGGGTTTTTCAACCTGCAGCTCTTCAGTCAGTTCTGAGGAAATTCTGCTTTTCTGTCTCATTCCTTTGTTTGTGGATCAGAGTGGGAGAGGGCATGTAGCTGGCATGCAGTACCTTGCTATTAAGAAAAAAAATATCATAAAGCTGTCTGCAAATATTGGAAGCTCTCAAGGCAGTAGAGAGGGCGCAGAAGGGGGGGAAGAGCTAAGAGTTTGATCCTTTGCCTTGTCATGTAGAAGGCCTGAAGTGTGTTGTGGTCTATGGTTTCCTCACTGCAGGGTCTTAGATTTGAAGGAACAATGTGCTTGGGCTTTGCAAAGAGAGGGGAAGAAGACTCTGGAGTCTTACTGTCTGCCAGCAGGTTCCTGCAAATACTCCGCTTTCAGATTCCCCTATAGAATACGGAGATTCCCTGCTGCAACACCTCGCCTCCTCTAATCTGGTACTCTGCTGTCAGGGCTGGAAGCCACTGCTTGCCACAAGCCACTGCAACTTGCCCTGTGAGGAATGCCTACTTTCCCCTGCACTGGAGAGAAAACCGATGAAAGAGGAGCTTTTCACTGAGAGGCACTCGGGGAGCATGGCTTGCATCCCTGGTGGATCCCTCCGCCCATCTCTGATGCTGAGTCTCACTCCTCACTCCTGCTTTCATGGTTTTAGCTTACCTTGAGGCAGTTCCTTAGGTATTCCAAAGATGTCTGTAAAACCCCCGAATCACAACATTGATGGGATTGTGTCTCTTGGGCGCATTTTCCTGGGAAGTGGATGTGATTTGTCCTTAGCAGTAGTTAAGAATGAGGATTCCTAGGCTCTGCTCTGCTGCTGTCTGTCCCTGCTGGTCGGGTTGCAGAGGACTGATACCACTGGACAGGACAGCTTGCTGTGAGGTGACACAGCCATTGCTGATAGCATATCATAATCTGGGATTGGAATAACTGGCTCCAAGATTTCTTGCATCTTGCCAAGCAGCATCCAGCCAGGAAGGGCTGCTAAGACACCCGCAGAAACATTGCCTCTTCCAGGGAGAGCTACCTCTGACGTGGCCTCCATTTTATGCGTGGGAGAAGTGGGATCTGCCGGCCTGTGAAAGAGTAGGGGTGTCAGGAGTGTTTTTAGGAGCTGTCTGAAATACTAGGGAGTAAACCAGGAAGATTATCTAGGTCTTGGCTGGCTCGCTGTTCTTCCCTGCTAAATCTCCCCGGCAGTGGTGGCGTGGCTGGTGGCGGTGATGTGCCGTCACTTTGTCAGCTCTCAGCCTACACTCAGGTGTTGGAAAGCTCAGGGGAAAACACTGCTTTTTAGGGCAGGTTGATGTTTACAGTACAAATCGTACTGGGGCAGAGAAAGAGGGTAGAGCTTTTGCTTTCTGACCTGCAAAACTACTTTCTCATTACTCTACATACCTGTGTGCACGATGCCGGTGCCATTTCTTTTCGCTTGAGAGGCACTCGGAGAGCACGGCTTGCATCCCTGGTGGATCCCTCTGCCCATCTCTGATGCTGAGTCTCACTCCTCACTCCTGCTTTCATGGTTTTAGCTTACCTTGAGGCAGTTCCTTAGGTATTCCAAAGATGTCTGTAAAACCCCCGAATCACAACATTGATGGGATTGTGTCTCTTGGGCACATTCTCCTGGGAAGTGCCTGTCCTTCTCTACGGCAACAGTTCCTGTTACCTGAGCTTTTATGATGGGCCAAGTATCCCCTGGCTGCAGATATCATTTGAGAAAAAAGGCTGACAGGGAGAAATCATGTCCTGTCACGCATGTTATTAAAGGCAGCTGAAAAGCTTTGGCTGCAGAGAGGGGAAGGTGGGGAGAAGCGAGGTAGGGCCGTCCCTCTGTCTGTCCTCTCTGCTCCTGACGTTGCCTCGATGTAGTTAGTGTGTGCTTGTTTGAGGCTGCTGCAGGGTGCTGAGGTTTGCAAGGTGCTTTGCCACTGCAGGTGTGGTACAATTTGGTGTTTCAGTCAGCAATAAAGCAATTAGCAGCAGTAGAAGGTACGTACGTGCTCTCTCTTGGGGACTTTACCAGCCTCTGGCTTCTGGAGCAATCCCTTGGCTGGGCTGTTGCAGACTGGCTCATGTCTAGTCCAGCCCATAAACCCTGCTGTACAGAAGAGTGTGGGTATCATCCTTAGACATGAAAAATGCCGAGTGAGATACGGGGCATTAAACTCTTGACGGGCTGAGATACCGCCGTGTTTAAACATCTGAAAGGGTTTATTTCAAACCCTGAAGTGCAGCAAGAAACTTCAAAGCTGTCATTTTCTGTCAGTGGACTTTTTTCCCAGCAGAAAGGCTTCAGTGGCCCAGCAAGTTGGCTTCTTCTGGAGTTAGCAGTGGAGGTTATTTAATGTGCTGGTGGGAAATGGCTACTAAGTGGAAATGATTGTTTTAACATGGGCGTGTTAACCATCCTGGAGGTAATTTTATAAATATTCTCTAACAAAAGAGAATGTTTCTTAACCACTGCTCCACCTGGGAACAGATCTTCCCCGGCAACAACACGTAGCTCTTCTTAGAAAAGAAATTTAAACTTAATTCATCTCAGCAAACTATGGGCCACTTGGGAACAAGAAAAACGTAATTATCAGAGCTGGTATTAGCTGTGCTTGTGTTGTGAAGTGCAACCTGTGTTTAGACAGGATTTAGAGACCATTTAGAGCTTGTCACTACAGCTGGTTCCAGCTTTATTGCACAAAAAGTTTACTTAACTCCAGTTTTAAATCTGTGCTGACTTGTGCTGAGTGCGTTGCTGACGGCAGCTGCTGCTTTGGCAGCTGTGGAAGTCTCTTCTCTTAAAAACCTGAGTGGGTCCTCGGTCCCAGGTCCTCAGTTAGAGTCTGTAGTAAAGGAGCTTCCAGGCTGCTGTTCAGCAGCGACGCTCGCGCAGCGTCTCGCCTGCCAGGCTGACCTCCTTTGCTCGCAAAGCCTGGGAAATTCTGTTTCTCATTTCAACTTCTGGTCCCTATGAACCTGATCAGTGATGCAGAGATAAAAGATTTGGTGGCTTGATACCTTGTTCTCTGTAGTATTTATCCCTCTGCTGGAGGAGTGTATGTGTGTGTGTGTGTGTGTGTGTGTGTGTGTGAGATAAAACACCTGTATGTGATGGACTGACTGATTTGTAGGATCAGGGGGTCAGCAGCAGCCTGTTCCAGAACCCTGCAAAGCTTCACCTGACTCTCGGGACGCTGGTACTTCTGAACGAACAAGAGATCCAGAAAGCCTGTGACCTCCTGCAGCGATGCAAAGAGGACTTTGTAAAGTAAGTAGTAAAAAAGAGATGTCATCACTGAGGACTCGAATGGGGGAAAAGCAGCAAGGTGTCTTTGAGAAGGGACGGCAAAAAGAAAAGCAGCTAAAAAGACTGACCTCGAGTCTGGAAATGTAGAAAAAGGCCTGAAATGTTTCAAATGGGAGCAGCAGAAATCACCGAGTGGTCACAAAGAGTTTAACCCCATCTGATAGCTGAGCTCAAACCCCGAGCAGCTCTCCCTGAAAACCTGCTCTGCTCATGGGTTATTTTTTTCCCCTGTTATTTTTGCCTGGGCGATCCGTGCCGCTGGCCCCTGCCTGCTGCAGAGGGAGGGATGAGCTCCATTACCTTGTCTGCAGCGGGCTCTGGCACGCTGCTTCCCTCCTGCCTCAGAGCAGATGCTGAGGTGTCCTTGACATGCATTTCTTGATGCAGGGAGCTGTGTGCAGGGAAACCAGTGTGAACCATGTGAGTGATTCAGTCTGAAACCTTCAGTGCTGCTCCAGGAGTGGGGCTCTCTCGCTGCCTGTTAACACCGAGCTGCAGATGTTAGGGCTTTAGCTGTAAACCTGGTTGAATGACACTGTAATTAGCTTATCTCTGTTCAGCTTAGAAATTGGAGATGGCCTGAGGGACTGGTTTATTTATTTATTTCTGCAAAGCCTTTGCAGGTAGAGCACAGGTCCTTGGGTTTGTTTATTTATTTATTTATTTATTTGTTGCCTTGCTGCAGGAGGAATTAGCCATGCTGTGCCAGCAAGTATCTGTGGGAATTAATGCATGGCCAAAATTCATACATCTGCCTTTAAAACTACAGCTCCAGTTTTTCAGCTGTTGAACAGGAATGTGAGTGCATTTCCAGGGGGAAGGCTCTGCCCTCCATATTTGAGAAGTGCCACCTTGCTCAGAAGTAGATTGAACCGAGGCAGAGAAAATCCATTTCCTTTGGTGGAGGGGGATTCAACACTCGAATGTTGACCTTTAGGTTATTTCCCCTGCCACACCCAAATAAATATACTTTGGAAAATTAATTTAGGCTCCCTTCCACCCATGTAATGAGTGATCATTTACTATTCTGAATGCAGGTGCTGCAAGTCGATGTGCCTTTTCTGACCCCCTTTAGAGTACGTGGCCTTTAGCTCTCACAGCGCCCTGTGCTGCTTCCCTCCCAGTAAACGTACTGGAAGGAGAACTCCCGCTCTCCTCATTCCATCTGGGAAGCTTTGCTGAGAACCTCACAAGCAGTCTCTTGGGCAAGCTGAACAGAAGTGAGCAAGGTTAGAGCAAAGTCACGCTCGCATCGTTAACTCCCTGTTTATTACCTCTGCCTGCCCAGACACTCCCTGCGCTTTCCAGGGGGCCTCGGCATTAAATGACCCAGTGGCACTTGCTCACAGGGAGCTTTGGCTGCAGTGCCCTGCCTCCCTGTGCTGCCCCAAGGCAAGGAGGTGGCACGTTTGGAAGCCACTATGCTTCACCGGTGTGCTCGCAGGTGTGGGAGTGCCTATTGTATCCTGCACACATTTTTGGTTTTGCCTTCCTGCAAGAGTAGCTGGAGCTGATTTTCAAACAGCTCTATTTACTCCCAGCATTTGTAAGTGGATGTTGAAATGTACTTAAAAACTGCATTCTGTATCAAGTACTTTTCCCAGCGCAAATCAATGAGCTGGAGACTTTGTGTCACGATCACTCTCTTTGCAGGGAAAGGCAGGAGTCTTCTCTGGAATGAGAACTTGTACCATTTTCCTGCTGATGGGGGTTCCTGAAATGTAAATAGAGATCTCCATGTTGAGATGGCCTGTGAACACCGACAGGTTGACTTAATATGTGCCTAAAACACTGAACATATGAATTGAAACGTTTTTACAGGATTTCTTGAGATGATGAGACAATAGCAGCTGTTGCCTCTCGAGCTTTAGAAATTAGGGAGCCTTTTTTTGTGTTTGGTTGTTTTTTCAGGGCAAGCACTCTGAAAGGTAGGGGAAAGTGGAGTGCAGTGCCCCATACGGTCTATGTAATATTCAAATCCTGCTTAACCTCCAAGTTGTGTTTAACTAGAGTGAAAAAATGCATTTTATATCATTCCCTTAGTAAAACCAAACGTTTAGAGTGCGCAGGAGTAGTACTGTGGATGGTATTTCAATAGCAGGTGTGGTGTTTTGCTTTGTAATTTGTTTGATTTGTTGCATTTTAGCCAAATTGCTGGAGGCAAGCCCCTGACGGTGGTGGTAGCGGGAGTGGAGTACATGAACGACGACCCTGCCATGATGGATGTTCTTTATGCCAGAGTCCACATGAAGGATGGCTCGGACAGGTGAGCTTCCCATGCTCCCTTCTATCGTTCCTCTGTGATGTGCCATGGCAGCAGTAGTGCTGTGCCAGAGAAACCCTCTGCCATGGGTGCTGGCAGAGCACCCATGGTGCTGGATGGGTGCTGCTGGCAGTCCTTGGGTCAGCAGGCAGGGAGATGAGGTCATTCTTGCTTCCTAAACCGGTTAAGGCAGTGAGATGTTTGCTCTTTAAATCAGTCACTGGTGGTGCAGCTGAAAGATGTCATTTGTTTCTGTAGCAGTCTGTCAGATTGAATAATGGTGTCGTAGCTCACATGGTGATAAGATGGCCAAGGAGATATTCCTGAGATGACTTAGAAGGCAAGACAACTTGGCCTCTGCTGTCTTGTTCCCAGCCTGCAATCCAGATTAATCTGGACAGCCTGGCGTATTCTGCTGCACTTAATTGTCCTTAAAATCCAGTTACACCAGAAGGTCCTCAGAAAAGCAAGACTTGGTTACAGAGCTGGATTTCGTGTCTGTAAGCAGCCTGGAAACCGGCGCTGGGTGTGAAACGTCTGTCTTCTGAGCTGCTGGTGTGAAATCTCAAAGCCTGATTGGTGTCAGTGTGTGTGTTTGTGCTGTTTGGCTGATGGCTTTAGCTCTTCAAGCAGCACTGCCTGGGATGTGGCAGTGTCTGGACAACCTTCTCCATCTTGTTCTTGACAAGTTTGTCTCTAGTGGCAGCATCATCATTTCTCTTAGTGCTTTCTGGAAGACTGGGGAAACCTAAGAGCTGTTGTACTCTGTGCTGCTGGTTGTGAGGTGGGTGTGAAAGAGGATAGGGCAGTAGCCAGAAGAGCTTTAGCTTTCTCTTGCTGAGCCTCAGCCTTCTCTTTTTCTGGCAGCGCTGCCCTTTTGTGTTTGTTCCCATTGCTAGAGAACAGCAGAGGAGCACAAAGCAGTGCATCTGGAGGAGGAAGGCTGTGAGCAGGGACCAGCTCAGGGAAGAAAGGACGTGTTCTGGCATCTCCTTTACCAGAGGGCTGAGGGAGGCAAGGGGGGGGGGCTCTGCTTCAAACTGCACTTTGGAGGCTGTTTTGAAGTAAGAGATCGGAAATGGGATAAGGAAACGGGTGGAAAAATGTAAGAACTGCTAGGAGGCAGAAGGAATTGAATTCTTTTCCTCTTCTCAGCTCTTCCACTTTGAAGTCTGTCCTGCCCTGAAAGAGGTGAGATAAAACAAACGGGGTGAGTGGAGAACCAGGACAAGATAGAGCTCAGTCAGGAGAGAGAAGTGCAGGGAGAAACAAGGAAGAAGCGCTCAGAAAGAACAGGCAGAGGGGCCCTCTGGTCAGTTTGTTGTAGAAAGCTCTGAGAGCTGAGGTATGGGCCTCTTTTCTCCTGAGTCACCAAGCTTTGTATCATCTGAGATGAAGAGCTTGCGAGTCTGCTTGCATCTGAAAGTAAGTTTATGACCTGAGGAGCTGGGAGAGGAACCCTGTAGTGCCTATGGTGTCTGGGGACAGGTTGAAGAGTTGGTAATAGCGCTGTGGTTATCTTCAGATGCCAGCAATACCCCTCTTGCTGAGAACCTGCTTAGCCATAATGCTAAGAAAATACTGCTGTGCACTGGGGGTGGCAGAGCTGCTTTTGGCAGGGGAGAGAAACGAGGTTTTCAAATCCACCTTACTGTGAAACTGGGAATGACCCCTACCCGTCACTCCCAGAAAGGGCCGATGCCTCCTCTGTCCTTCACAGACACCTTTCAGCTGAGGTTTTGACCTAACCCAGATTTTGTGCTTTGCATGGTACCTGGAGGTCGCCAGACTTCTTTTCTGCAACACCTTTTTTGGTGTTTTGTGTAGCACCGTGCTCGGAGAGGGCCAAGTCATTGCCCAGGCCAGTCCTGCTTTCACCTGCAAATTCATTCAGCTGGCACTTCTGCCTTAGCTGCTGGTGGGAATCCAGAAAACATTTAGCTTTGCAGAGGGGAAAGAAGATATTTTGGTGTTGATAGAGAACAGGGAAACCTTTTGCTTTCTGTGAGATTGCAGCAGACACGGTGTCAGACAAACAGAGGGGATAAATGGTGATTCCTCCAGAAAACTCCACTTCCTTTCCTGATCCGCTAAATGGGTCCTTGCTGAGCAGCTCCGTGTGCTTCTCGCTTGCTAAAACCTCCTGTGCTTTGCTGAGGGAAATGGGGAAAGTGGGTAAAAAGCTGGGTTTCTCAGCTGCAAGGCTGATGCTAGAGGAGAGTGGCAGCTGTGTGGTTTGCTCTGCTGGATCAGACCGATGCATCCTGTGTTTGAGAGAGGCGTGTGTGTGCCTTCCTGTCTCATGCGGGATGTCTTGCTAGCTCTGTACAGTTCCTGGCATGGCTGAGGGGTGGAGTTCCTTCCTGATCTTTGGGTGATCTTGATCAGCTTAAGCTATAAAGCAGGAGATTTGATTTACCCTGACTTAGCTTGCATAACTGCAGACGGAATTAGGGGTTGGCAAGCCCTTCTGCACACATAATGGCTCAGACTGAGAGAGGGATCATGCTCTGATGCCTCCCACATGGCAAATAATTTCCATTGTAATTCATTCTAATTTGTTTTATTTCCTTGATTAACTTTATAACATAATAAAGCACCATTTTCACTTGAGCTATTCTCTGTTAATTTGTTTTAGTATTGTCTGTAATGACATTCATTTAATCTTTGTCATTGCTAATTTTAAAAATCACTGATGTAAAGCCAGAAAGTGGTAGAAAACCATGACAATTGGTACTTTGAGAGTCTTGAAACCCTCACATGGGGGCTGGAAGTCTGTGAGGGATGACGGTACAAAACTGGCAGTGTGGTAGGAGGTGACACCCAGAGTACTGCAGCCCCAGGCTCTGGGAACTAACGTCAAGAGGGGCCACATTCTGCCTCTCCTGATGCAGCTGAGACACCAAAGTGGTGGCACCTGGTGGAGCAGAGAGCTCTCTAATCCCTTGGATGTGGTGAGAGAAGCACAAATTCTTCTGTGCAGAGCGATGCCCTCTTGCCTTATTTTCAGGGAGGGGAAGCTCTTGTTGTAGTGCATCCTTGGTGCCTTATGTAGAGCTGGGGCACTGTGGATCTTTTGTGGGGGACAGCAGCAGCAGCCTAGAAGTTCTCTTTAGACATAGGACTTGCTGCCTATCCCAGGGCAGGTCTGCCTGCAGATCCCCTCAGCCACGGCCACTTTCCTCCCTGACCGAGACCAGACAAGAAGGTGGCATTATGCCCTTTGACTCTGCTTGCTCAAGTAGCTCCAAAGCAGGAGCATTCACTAGGGTGCGCTCTGTGGGTTTGTGCCCTCTGTTACCACCTTCTGGGCTCTCCCAGAAGTGGAGCCCACTGACTGGATTGATGCTGGGATATTTGGGACAGTGAAGGTCCGAGCTCCAGCATGGTGCACTGTACAGGTCCTGGTCCCTGAGCAGAGCAGGTCCTCCAGAAGTCAAGGTGCCTGAGTCCCCCCTGGGGATCTGCAGATTTTAGCATTTGTAAGGAGAATTTGTAAGTTGTGTTTCCTGGCAGTAGGAAGAAGCACCCTTCAAGTCCCAACAACATCTGTCGCTGTGAAGCAGCTCTCTGCTATGCTAAATCTGCCCTTCTTCCTGGCATGTTTGCAGCAGAAGTGATCACCGAGGAAGCTTTGTGAAACAGCCAGAACTTTTTTGCATTAGAACTGAATGCTGATGGCTCTGTTTGCTCTCCATCAGAGCCTCCCATCCCTTCGCCTGTGTGTGTGCAGACTTCATTTCACACATGCTGCCCTCTCTGGCTGGAAAACGAAAAGCTGATGACGCAGGGCTTTTTATTCTTGGTTTACACGTCTCTGTTGTTTCTCTTTTTGCCTTCCCAGATTGCAGGTGATTGCTGATCAGCTGGTGGAAAGGTTTGTGGCCTCTGGCCTGATGCTTAGAGAATGGGATAGGGTTAAACTGCACGCTACGGTCATGAACACTGTCTTCAGGAAAGATCCAAGCGGTGTGTATCCCTCATCCCTACTGATAAATGCATTTAAAGTAGTACCTACCTCTGAATGGGAAAGGCTTTTGTTGGCTTTTATGTTTCTTTTTTAAATTTGGTGGGTTTTCCTAGTCTCAAAAATCTCTACAAGGCTGAGGAGTGGGGATAGAGGGGCGGAATGTCACTAAATAAAAAACAGAAGGAAATGAAAAAGCAGTCAGCAGAGCTGGAAAAGGCAGGTGTTCTTTGAGCACTTACTGGATCCTAAGATTCTTTGTGGTAGCTTTAGGAACATTGTCACCCAGTAGCACTCGTGAGACCTGGGCCAGAGAGGGGCGCGCTCCAGTGGGCTCTCTGTGTCCCAACGTTCCATGGAAATCCCGTACCCACTCCACGTGCCGTGCTGAACTTTAAACAAGATGAAACTGTGATCCTCTTTGGTCAAGTTAAAGGTTGCCCATTAGCCAAGGAGTGCAATTTCAGTGGTATTCTCGGTAAATCAGGTTCAGACGGCCAAGAGGCTGAATATGAGCTATTCTTGAGTGGGTAGCATCTGCCCAAAAGGTTGTCTGCTCAAGCAGTCTGTAGCATCCTTCCTATCACTTTACTTCATAAAGCAGCCTCGGATGCATCGCATTCAGAGAGGGGCCGTACATGACAGCCTTGTTCTCCCTGTGCAGACGGGCATGTGCTCTGGCACTGGTGGGCAGCTGGCAAGCCTGAACAGCCTTGCACTAAAGCTTTTTGTAGCTTTCTCTAGCGCAGCGGCCTCTGCCCAACGCTGATAGGTTTTGTGGAGTGTTCTCCAGTTACTGCCTCCACCAGTTCTGTGTGGACAGTGATCACGGAATTGTGGGATTGTCCAGGTTGGGAGGAACCTTTCAGATCATCCAGTCCAACCATCAACCTCAACCCATGTCTCTAAGCACTAGGCCAACCCGGCTTTTCAATCCCTCCAGGGATGGTGCCTCAACCCCTGCCCTGGGCAGCCCAGTCCAAGGCTTCACAACCCTTTCCCTGTCAAAACTGTTCCTGATCTCCAATCTGAACCTCCCCTGGTGCAACTGGAGGCCGTTTCCTCTTGTCCTACCACCTGTGACTTGGGAGAAGAGACCGCCCCCCCTGGCTATCCCCTCCTTTCAGGGAGTTGGAGAGAGTGAGAAGGTCTCCCCTCAGCCTCCTTTTCTCCAGGATGAAAACCCCAGCTCCCTCAGCCTCTCCTCGTGAGACTTGTTCTCCAGACCCCCCACCAGCTCTCTGTTGCCCTTCTCTGGACCTGCTCCAGTCCCTCAATGTCTTTTTTTGTGGGAAGGGGCCCCAAACTGGACACAGTAATAATAAAAATAATCAGTAATAACTGATAAACAAATAGTAAGTCATATAAGTAATAATAAGTAATATAGGTAATAATAAAATAATCAGTAATAACTGATAACAGCAGATGGTTTGTGTGACTGTTTTCTGTGCACCCGGCTGCTGACTTTGGGGACAACTGCTACAAAACTCTGATAAGCCTACTCAGGTGGTAGAACCAGTGAAGAGGTGGGGCTTAGCTCTCAAATTGAGCCCTGAAAAGTAGGTGAAAATGTGAGCCCGAAGTGCTGATGTGGCTCTCTGTTAGGGCAGGCATGTGGGCAGCCGTGCCTGGAATTGTGAGTCTGTAGAACAGCCTGATGAGGCATGCGAGGCATTCGGACACAATGGTGAGAGCCTTACAGAGAGCCACTGAAGTGGCTTTGTATTCAATACAGGGTTTTGAACAGCGTGCCAGGTGTGAGTGGGACTTCATAGCTAATGCTGGAGATGAAAAAGAAATATTGAATATACTGAGGCAGAAGTCCTGCAGAAAGAACAGATCCCGTACTTCGGGGTTATAGAAAAATCCAGACACGCTCTGGGGAAATGGACCTAAGACGTAGGCATTTGGCAGTTGCCATAGGCCCAGGTTGCCATTCTTAATGTCTGTGTGTGTGGCTGCGTGCCCACCCCGCAGCAGTGTATGCACCACGGCTGTGGGTTTCCTGGAGCAGGCAGCAGAGGTTCATATAGGTGCTGTCCCCATCCCGCCTGGCACCGTGCTCCTGTCCTCTGGAGCCTGGTATTTGTACCTTGAGTATTGTGTCCAGTTCTGGGCACCTCAACACAAGAGAGATCTGGAGGGGCTGGAGCGAGTGCAGAGGAGGGCTACGAAGCTGGTGAAAGGCTTGGAGAATAAGGCTTATGAGGATCGATTGAGGGAGTTGGGATTGTTTAGTTTGAGGAAGAGGAGGCTGAGGGGAGACCTCATCACTCTACAACTGCTTGAAAGGACGTTGTAGAGAGGTTGGTGCTGGTCTCTTCTCACGGGCAATGAGCGATAGAAGGAGAGGGAATGGCTGCAAGCTGCAGCAGGGTAGGGTTAGGCTGGACATGAGGAAAAAGTTTTTCACAGAGAGAGTGGTCAGTCAGTGGAATCAGCTGCCCAGGGAGGTGGTGGAGTCCCCATCCCTGACTGTGTTTCAGAGTAGATTAGATGTGGTGTTGAGGGATCTGGTGTAGGGGAGAACTTGTAGAGTAGGGCTGATGGTTGGACTTGATGATCCCAGGGGTCTCTTCCAACCTGAATGATTCTATGATTCTATGATTTGGTGCTGTCCCAGGCCGTGCCAAAGTGTTCACAGTGCTGACTCTCACCCTGGCAGGATGTGGGATTAAAACCAGCCAGAGAGAAGCAAATGTGTTGCACTGAGCCCTCAGCCCCACAGGATTGCCCCAGCAGTAGCTATGGTGTAGGGTCTTTCTTCCAGGTAACACAGGTGATCCCAATAGAGGCACTGATTCCTATGAATTCAGCTTCGTTCTCTTTAAAGTGGAGGCATGTTGGTTTGGGTTGGGTTCTTTTTTCCCCTAAGAACTGGGCAAAGATGGTTTATTAGCTGGCAGCTGACTTTGGGGAGGGAGAGAGTTGTGTGTGGGGGGGTGAAGTACAGCACACACAGTTCTCCCATCTGAAGCTCGTTCTGGTGGTGGCTTTTTCTCTTCGCAGCTGAAGAGCGGAGCAATGCGATGACGGGTAGATCATCTTTCAAGGAACGGGAGTCATTTAACGGCCGAAATATCCTCAAGGTCAGTATGAAACAATTAGGGAAATGGAGCCAGCTGTGGATACTGTATAGCCAAAAGAGGTTGAAACACCTCTTCAAGGCTGCTTTTGTATGAGGCTTATGGGATTTCCCCGGGGAGGGGGGGAAATCTGTTTAGAAAATAAACAATCCACCTCATTTGTAATTGGGAGCATTACAGTATTTAACAGAAGCGTTCTCAAAGCTGTGAGGCTCAGATCAGGAGTATGTAGCAGGAATGCTAAGTGGGTGTTCGTGTTGTCATTTACTTTGCTCGTGTTTTACCCTGGAGACTCGGGCTCGCGTTGATTCTCAGCCCACCAGAAAGAAGAACTTTGCTGCTCTTGTTCTACTCACTCATAGGAAACTAAAACTGACTGCCATTTAGATGGGTGCTTACTCTGTTTTTTTAAATCTCTGCATGGTTTTGCTCTGGAAAAATAGCAGATAATAGCTGGAGTCCCACCAGCCAAGATCTGAGGCTTTTGCCAGTGATCAGAGAGTAGAAAGCGAGGTCCCTGATGCTGCAGAGGTAGGTAGGGTTCAAAAGGAAGCATCCTGCAGCCACCCAGGCTTTGCCCAACAGGGTTGAGGGCTGCAGGCAGCCTCTGCTGCTCATCCAGATGGCAGTGTCAGACTGATGCTGTGCTGCTTGGCCCCTGTGAGTGTCCAGAGAGAAAAGACACGAGGCAAAATGGAAAAGAGCAGCGGGTCGTAAGCAAATTTGCCATCTTCATTGTGTGAGGGGATTTGTTGCAGGCAGCTATGATAAGAGGGAGACAGGCCAATGCATGAATACATTTTGGGAGCTGGTAGAAGATATTCTGGCGCCAAAGAGGCTGCAGACTGGGTGGGATTTTGGACAGCCCAGAAGGACTTTAGGGCACCAGAGCAGGGGAAGGGGGCGTTATATTTGTGTTTACAGTTTTGCTGGATAATGTTTTAGGTGCTGGATGCACAGGGATCTGCAGGCAGAGAGTGGAACTGATTGATCTCCTCTGCACAGAGGACAAACAAAGGGACAAAATTAGGTTAAGCTCTCATTGTCCTCAAACGGTCTGTGCAAGCACGATGTCGTGACTCAGCATCGCCACACGTTGAGCATTCGGTGTGAGGCTGCAGCGTGGCAAACTGAAGTGGGAGAGCCACAGATGTGGTCCCCTTTTTAAGGTGATGGGTTGAGTTTTGACTAGGTCCCAGTGTTGGAGAGCTGGGCTCCAGAAAGGGAAGGTGATACATGTCAGGGAGCCCTGAGTGTCTGCAGGGACCGGGAACTTAAGGTGTGTGCCCTGGCAAACTCAGGTTTCATCACTCTCCTTCCTTTTATGCAGCTATGACCACTGCTGTTGGGCCAAAGGCACCAGTATAGGCTGGGAAATGACCTGTTGGAGAGCAATGTAAGGGAAAGGGAGCCGGGGGTCCTGGTGGACAGCAGGATGACCACGAGCCAGCACTGTGTCCTCATGGCCATTTCACTTCACCCTTTGCTCCTTTCTCTTGCATAGGCTTTATAGAGATTGAGAACCAAACCCTCCCTCTTCCTTAACTCTCCTCATCCAAACCCATGTACCATTTGGAAGACTTAATGTCTTCCCTCTCTGTGCTCCCTCTACAGGTCACACCATTTGTCTGAGGGTCTGGTGGTGTGTGGCACTTAGAAATGCAACTGCCCTACCCCTTACCCCTCAGATGGCTACTTCTTATTCTTGCTCCTCTCTGAACTATGACATATTTTTAGAGCCCCTAATTGATGTTGTACAGATGTAGCCGAAAGAGCTGCTGGCTGTTTGGACTGTTGATAATTACTTCAAAGCATGTCTTGCTGCAAGAAATGTCATCCTTCTCCCCCACCTCCACTACATTTCCTAACCTGCTTGCTTCGTATTTCCCTTTGGTCTCCCACGTGCCTGCAGCAGAACGCCCGTTGGCATTAATTAATTACATGAGTCATAAATAGCTCCAGGCTTCTTACCAGAGGAGCCCAGCCTCAGCCAGCCACTGATGCATTCTAGCATGACCTTGCAAGGATGCACCAGTTCCCTCCCAGCCTCCTTTTATATACATTATTTATTTTCTGCTCGTGGAAGCTGCCCTCTCGCAAAGTGGCTTCATTAACTTTTGCAATAGGATCTAAACGACAGGCTGTTAATGAGCATGGGCTCCTCAGTTCCAGAAGGACAGGGAACTGCTGGAGAGGGTACAGCAGAGGGCTACAAAGATGATGAAGGGCCTGGAGCATCTCTCTTATGAGGAAAGGCTGAGGGACTTGGGTCTTTTGAGTCTGGAGAAGAGAAGGCTGAGGGGGGATCTAATCAACACCTATAAATCCTTCAAGGGTGGGTGTCAGGAGGATGGGGCCAGGCTTTTTCCAGTGCTGCCCAGGGACAGGACGAGAGGGAATGGGCACAAACTTGAACATAAGAAGTTCCATCGAAACATGAGGAGGAACTTCTTGACTTGGAGGGTGGCAGAGCCCTGGCAGAGGCTGCCCAGAGAGGTGGTGGAGTCTCCATCTCTGGAGACATTTCAAACCCGCCTGGACATGTTCCTGTGGGACCTGCTTTGGGTGGCCCTGCTTTGGCAGGGGGTTGGACTGGATGATCTCCAGAGGTCCCTTCCAGCCCCATAGCATTCTGTGATTCTGTGATTCTATGGCTGCAGTTGGGCAGCCTGGCTTGTAGGGGCCATCACCTTGTAGGTAGAGCGATGTGCTGTGCATGTGTTTCTGGCGGTGGGACTCTGTGATAGCTGAGTTGAGTGGCAGCGTTCCCAGTTGGAAAGACAACAAAGCATAGCTAGTGGTAGGAGGACATCAAGTTGGAAAACTCAGGTTTCATCACTCTCCTTCCTTTTATGCAGCTATGACTGGTGCTGTTGGGCCAAAGGCACCAGTATAGGTTGGGAAATGACCTGTTGGAGAGCAGTGTGAGGGAAAGGGAGCTGGGGGTCCTGGTGGACAGCAGGATGACCATGAGCCAGCACTGTGCCCTCATGGCCAAGAAGGCCAATGGCATCTTGGGGTATATTAGAAGGGGAGTGGTTAGTAGGTCGCGAGAGGTAATCCTCCCCTTCTACTCTGCCCTGATGAGACCCCATCTGGAATACTGTGTCCAGTTCTGGGCCCCTCAGTTCAAGAGGGACAGGGAACTGCTGGAGAGAGTCCAGGGCAGGGCTACCAAGATGATGAAGGGAGTGGAGCATCTCCCATAGGAGGAAAGGCTGAGGGAGCTGGGTCTCTTTAGCTTGGAGAAGAGGAGACTGAGGGGTGACCTCGTTCATGTTTATAAATAGCTAAAGGGTGAGTGTCAGGAGGATGGAGCCAGGCTCTTCTCAGTGATGTCCAACGATAGGACAAGGGGCAATGGGTGCAAGCTGGAACAGAGGAGGTTCCAGCTAAATAGGAGGAAAAACTTCTTCACAGTGAGAGTGACTGAACACTGAAGGGGCTGCCCAGGGAGGTTGTGGAGTCTCCTTCTCTGGAGACATTCCAAACCCACCTGGAGGCGTTCCTGTGTGACCTGCTCTAGGTGTTCCTGCTCCGGCAGGGGGGTTGGACTGGATGAGCTTTCAAGGTCCCTTCCAATCCCTGATACTCTGTGGTTCTGTGAAAGTCTTTGCCTAGTGGAGGGCAGGACCTGAACTATCAGAGCACAATGGAGACACTTGGGTTCTGCTCTTCCATCTGTGGCTCCTCCTGTGGTCAGAGCTGGTGTGTGTGTGTGTGTGCAGATGCCCTGGCAGCACATGTTTGCTGATAACATGCCTGCGTTACCCCAGGCTCCAGCTGGTATTTTGCTTTCAGCAGAACTAATCGGAATTTTATTTAATAATCCTTTGTTCTACCCGTTCCGCAGAGTTAAACATACCCTCCTATTTGTGCTAATAAATGGTTGTGCGGGCCGGTACCTTCCCACACTGCTCAGAAAATAGCTCCTGTAGGATGAGTTACGTTTGGGAGTTTAAATTACTCCTGTCTTGAAGAATATCCATGAAAAAGGCTCCCTGGGCCTAGCTGGTGCTGAAAGCCCAAGGGAGTGTATGCCCCAACAGCTGAGTGATTTGTGTCTCCCACAAAAGAAAGCAGGAGATGCTTTAGCATCATGCTTGTCTAGTCCCAAGGAGAAGTTGGGGATGCGGCCCTGAGGAGAAGCAGTTGGGAGTGATGGTAGATGAGAAGCTCAACATGAGCTGGCAGTGCACACTGGCAGCCCAGAAAGCCAACCCCATGCTGGGCTGCATCAAAAGAAGCATGGCCAGCAGGTCATGGAAGGTGATTCTACCCCTCTGCTCTGGTGAGACCCCACCTGGAGATACTGCGTCCAACTTTGGAGTCCTCAGCACAGGAAGGACATGAACGTGTTGGAACGGGTCCAGTGGAAGCCACGAAGATGCTCAGTGGGCTGGAGCACCTCTGCTATGAAGACAGGCTGAGAGAGCTGGGGTTGTTCAGCCTGGAGAAGGGTCCAGGGAGATCTTATAGCCCCTTTCAGTACCTAAAGGGGCTACAGGAGAGCTGGAGAGGGACTCTTAATCAGGGAGTGGAGCGATAGGATGAGGGGAAATGGTTTTAAACTGAAAGAGGGGAGATTTAGATGAGATCTCAGGAAGAAATTCTTTGGTGTGAGGGTGGTGAGACCCTGTCCCAGGTTGCCCAGAGAAGCTGTGGCTGCCCCATCCCTGGAGGGGTTCAAGGCCAGGCTGGATGGGGCTTGGAGCAACCTGCTCTGGTGGGAGGTGTCCCTGCCCAGGGCAGGGGGATGGGAAGTCCACGATCTTTAAGGTCCCTTCCAACTCTAACCATTCTATGATTCTATGATTTATGAAGTGCTTCATATGGAGCAGTATCAATGTCTTCTAGGGTAGCTAGTGGCCAACTGATCAAGTCCTTCAAACATCTGAGTCAACCTACCAAACTCTTGCTGTACTTGGGACCAAAATGGAATGTCTTTTGGAGAGCAAGGATGGAAGGGGCAGCAATTCCCAGCTGGAAGATGGCGGCAGCTCCTTCCCCGCCAGAGAAGGGTTGGGCTGGGTGGGCGGCCGGTCCTCTGGGAGATGCCAGTTTGGCATCCCGTGTCCTGCCGGCTGGTGGCTGCGTGCCCTGCGTCGCAGCTGGCCAAGCTGCATGGCCTTGGCACGGAGGCGGCCGGGGCAGCTGCCCGCATCTCCGGAGACGAGGCTTGGCTGCCTCTGGGCTTTTGTTTATTTTGCTTAGTGAAAAAACCCGAGGCTGTGGTGAAGAAATAAAAAAGCCAAGAGATGCAAAGGTACCGCCTGGCCAAAATTTTCTGAAAGTAATTCTTCAAGGAAAGGAAGGCTTTGAACCCCACTGGGTTAAAATGAGATGATTTTTGACTTGAGGTCTGAGGAGCAGCCTCGGCCACCTTCAGAGAAGGGGAAAGCACAATCTGAGCACAGGAAGGGACGAACCCCCCCAGGCTTAGCACAGATCTGTGCATTAACAGCTTACGAGGTTAAATATGGTGGGAACGGGGCTTACCCAGGTGCAACATCTTATGCTGAAAAGCTGCACATCTCATGTCTTAGGGCATTAGGGGAGACTTCAAGCTGCGATGCGAGACTGGGTGAGTGGAGACAGCGACACGTGCTGCCGTGCCCTGGTCCAGCAGCAGGAGCAGAGCGGCTGGGCTGTTTTTGGGGAGGCTTCAGGGTTGGACAAGGCATGATTAGATGAGGTTTCTTCTCTTTCAAAGCCTACATACAGGGTATTAGATGGTGGGACCGTATCTGCTTTCACTTGGAGCAGGGGGAAAGTGCCTTTGCTGACTGACCTGCCCCTGTGAAGAGCCAACCGTTTACAGGCTCAGCAGAGGATTGCTTCTTGTCTTCTGCAGCCGTTGCTTCCCAGGCCTTTTCTGTGTAACTTTTGTTAGTGAATTTAAGGAGTCAGTGCCTTTTTCTGATGTATTTTTAAGCTGAGGTGAAATCAAAGGGCCAAGCAACCCATGTTAGGCGAGATCAAGGCTGCCTAGTGGGGTAAGAAGGCTGCCTGCAAGGGTAAGAAGGTCTTGTTACCCTCAGGAAAGTGATAAGGGTGTGTATCCGTAGTAGGACTGACAAGTGGAACAGGAGGAGGCTGCTTGGAGAGTTTAGAGTTAAAAATACCCAAGAAAAACCCACTGGGGTGAGAACAGGCTGAATAAGAGATTGTGGTGCAGAATAAGCCCATGCTTTCCTCGCCTTGGTTCTACAGAAGGAGCAGAAGCAGAAATGAGAGGCTGCTTTGCTGGGGAGAGGATTTTTGCCTTCGGTTCTGATCCTGCCGTTATCGAGGGAGGCTGAATCGATCAAGGGGGCTCAGCGGCGCGCAATTAGAGCAACAGTGGGAGAGGAGGATGTGACAGTTGAGCAGATGAGACTGGAGATCAACCTTTGTATGATCTTAGGCGGGGTGGGAAAGGGAGATTAAATTGGGGTTGCTGTGAAAACGCTTTCCTACGAATTATATTCTTTGGGAGGGGGCTGGGGGGAAAGGCATATTCACATTATTTGCATTCAGTGAAACAGGAATCTGTAGTGGCTTTTGAAAAAATCAGACTAGACAATAGAGGAAGAATATCTTTGTTGGAGTGTTCGGGCCTGGGAGCAGAGCGAGGAGGCAGCGCTGGAGGGATGGAGAGAAGGCTGAGACGCAGCACTGAGGAGAACGCAGTGCAGGACGTGCAGGTTCGTGTGAGTTTGCCCACGTGTGACAGAGAACCTTCGGAGACCTAACCAAAAAGGGGAGAAGCCTCTTCTTTTTTTGTTGGCAGAGGTGCTCAGCACCTCTCTGACTCATTTTGGCAGGAACTGTGAGTGCTGGAAGAGAGGGATGGTTCGCTGAGAGGCTTATGAGGTTTCTGAAGTCGCTTGCCCCTTCTTGGGCAAGCCCTGCACCACTGCAGTCCCCTCCAGCCCAGCAGCTCAACCCATTTTGGAGGTGCTGTGGGTGCCTCTGCCTTTGGAGATGATGCTGCGGGTGCTGCTGTCACCCACCCAGCAGACATCTCGCCTCCTCATTTCCCCGGGATCGCTGTTCTGCCACCAGCCAGGCAAGACAGTGTGGCCTCTTTGATCTTAAAAGGAGGATTTTTCTTGGTGGAGTTGGCAAGGGTTGAATTACAGCGATGCCTTCATAGAAGACAGGGACCCAGCACATTAGATGCACAAAAGAAACCCCCCCAAAAACCCCACATTGATTAGCAAAAGTAGGGAGTTCATCCCTTAGGTGCTGTGACCCTTCCGCTGGATCATCTCCTGGGTCCCTCTGAGTAAATTCACTGGCTCCATAGCTGGGCTCCTCCTCTTGAGGATGTGGTGAGCCTGGTGAGTAGGTCATATTGATGGCAGCTCCATGTCCTAGTGTTCCCAGATACATGTCAAGCCTCCTGGCATCTCTGCAGTAAAGCCCAAGCCCACCTCTTAAAAACTGTTGCTGTGTTTTCTATACTAGGCAGTGCTGGGAGCCACAGGGGTGAGGTTTCTTTGGAGAAATACGGTCCATGATTATAAATTTCCTTAAACAAGTTGTCCTGTAAAATCCCTTACGTGTGAGACGTAGCAGGGCCTGGGAAGTTAGCAGAGCCTTTCACGTGCTGGAGGTTTTTCATTCTTGTCTCAAAGATGTGCAAAAATCCAGTAACCTCCAAATGTCCCACTTGTGTTTGTTTCTGAGTTTGCAGAATGCCTTTCACCATAGCAACTGGGGTTTGATTTCCTCAAGCACATGAATTTTCATGAATTTTGTGGCAAGGGGGGGGAACGGCCCCAAACCCCTGAGCTAAAGCGCAGGTTTTGCAGCGTGGTGGTGGCAGGAGCACCACTAGCTTTGGCTTGTGGTGGAGGGGGACCCTGGAGGGAGAAGATCTCAGCTGAACGAAGGTCCGCACCTGGCCCTAAATAATTTTATTTGGAAGAAGTCAGGCCTGACAGATTAATTTAGACTATTGCTGAATGTCACCCTCTGGCAGCTGAGGTGGCTTTGCTCCAGTTTTGTGAAGAGCTGAGGGTTTCTCATGGCAGCAGCCATAGGAGAAGGGTGGGCTGCTGCCATCTTCACAGAGCTCAGCTGGAAACCTTGTACCCTTCCCACCTGTGGAGGTCAGAGAGGTGTTATGGACAGTATGAAACGTGCTCTTCTTCAGTCTGCAGATGACACACGGCTGGAGAGAGGCAGGAAAATTGCCCCTTAGTAGGAGGGAACAGAGCTCCAAATATTTGGACCTGCTGCTAACAAGGGTGGGTCCAAGAGGGAGTGGTGGCATCAGTGCAGGTTGGAGAACTGCCTCGATACCAGTCCCATGGTACCAGTCCCCCCCCTAAAGTACTTGTCCAGGTTTGAGCACCATGGATGGGTGCAAAGAGCCCAGAAGGCAACAATAAGATAATTGGAGGGCTAGAAAATGTCTGCAAGCTGAGAATGAAAGACTGAATTAATTTGAGGGTAATAAAGGTGAGGAGGAGGACAACACATTGGAAGGACTCTTTAAGCGTGTGAAAGCTGTTGCTGGTAGTGGATACTCTATCCCCCATGCTCTGATGGTAGGACAAGAAATAATTGGCTTAAATTGCAGCAAGAGCTTGAAAGCATGAGTTGGGAAGATCTTTGTAACGGGAAGGAGAATGAAAGACTGCCCAAGAGGAGCAGGAGATGTGTGAGTCCCTGTTGTTTGGAGGGAGCAAAGCCGTTAGTCCAGGATGTACCAGCAATGAGCTCCTCCTGCCTCAGGGAAGGAGAGGATGGTGGAGTTGATGATCTCTTTTGGACTTTCTTCAGCTTGTAGCTGTATGATTGGTACGTGAAATATAGGCAAAACACCCATGAGATGGCATTTGGGAATATACCAAAAGCTTCTGGGCATTTATATCACATCTACTTTGGCTCATTAAAATAAAAATATAAGCAAGAAACCTCCCATCGTACACACCCAGGACCTTCCTCCCTGACCTCCAGGCGTGCTTCTTGCTCTGACATTGGTGGTGCCTTTCCAGACAGAGGTGGTTACATGGTTGTTGCTTTCCTAGGGATGGCAGCGGTGATTGAATCAAAAGGGCTCTTCTTGTGTCATAGAAGAGATACCCCTGACTTGCGTCCCGTGTTGGGCTCGTGCCAACCCAAAGTGCTCCTTTGTCTGTAATTTCAGGTCTTTGTGATTTGTGGCAAAGGAGAGTGTAGCCGTGTGTGTGTGTGTGTGTGTGTGTGTGTGTGTCGGTCTCTTCTCCCAGGTCACAGGCCATGAGACAAGAGGAAACAGCCTCCAGTTGCCCCAGGGGAGGTTCAGATTGGAGATCAGGAACAGTTTTGACAGGGAAAAGGTTGTGAAGGCTTGGCCTGGGCTGTCCAGGGCAGGGGTTGAGGCCCCATCCCTGGAGGGATTGAAAAGCTGGGTTGCCCTAGTGCTTAGAGACATGGATTAGTGCTGGGTTTCATCAGAGGGAGGTTGATGGTTGGACTGGATGATCTGAAAGGTTCCTTCCAACCTGGGCAATTCTATGATTCCATGATATAAATGACCGGGGAAGTAGCAAGCTAAAAGCGAGCAATAAAGGAGTTAGTGTTTTGCTTGTGATGGAGGTCAGCTGTGTTCCCCAAAGACAGGCTGCTGGGACTTTTATGGCCAGCCTTTGTCCCTCCTCAAGTCTGCATGATTTATTCTTCCTGAGGGGAATAAGGTGAAAGGGCCTCTGCTGCCACCTTTTAGCACCTCCTGGGGGTTGAAAGAAAGAAAAGGAGAGGGGAAGGGCTGTCCCTCATGTTACCTGAGTGGAAGGACTCCGAGCTGTACTGGTGATGGAGAGACACTCCAGAGCCCAGCTGCAGGCTCGCAGAACAAAGCCAACGATCCTCATGTGCCTGAGGAGACTTGTGGCTGACACTCAGAAGCCTGGGTGCAGGCAGCGAACTGGTGGTGACAGCCCAGGTGACAAACCCCTTCCCTCTCTGCCCTTCCTAGCCCCCTCCTCTCTCCTTGCCTTGCAACTCCAAATGTCTGGGTGCTGTAGCACCTGCACTGGAAGGCATAGCGTGCTTGGCCAAATGGTCCTTTAAACAGCCACAAAAAGGCAGGAGAAGGTGGGGAATGCCAGGAAGAGCCGCCTCTCTGGATGAGTGCCCACCTACCTGCTCTTTCTACACTTCTTGTCCATTACTGCTGTCAAGCCTCCAAACGCAATGGAACCTCTGACAGACAATCATTGGCAGAGTGGTACCCAGAGTGAATAATACAGGAACCAGGTACTTTCTTTTTTTGGCACCAAACTGTTTCAGAAAACATTTGGAAAATTGAAAATAGAGGGAAAAAACCCAACACCGTTAATGGAACGAACTTCCCAAATCTCGATAGGTTGCGTCTCATCTTCTGGGAGCCACCAGGGAATTTGGTTTGAGGTTTATCTGTCACAGTTTGGAGGGATTTAAGTCACAAATGGGAAAGTTGTTGGTGCATTTCTCAGGACGAGGAAGAATTTGCTCTTCCAGCACATACTGCAGCCTGGGAACTGGGGCAGCTTCTGCCTTTTTGTGCTGTGGAGGTAAGGACCTTTTGTAGACCATTGAGGTGGTCAGCAGGGAGGTGTCAGTAGCCAAAACAGCCCATGGGCAGTCTGGCCCTTGAGGTCCTTCTTTTCCCAACAGTTTTCCATTGCTGAGCTGTGCCCAGGAGTCAGCCTGCCGAGGAGCAATGGAGGTGCTGCTCTGGCCTTAGAGGTCTTTGTGGGAGGTCGTAGGAGTGAGGTGCATTAAGCAGGTAGGTGGGATCCCAAAAGCAGGATTGGAGGCTGTGGTTCATGCAGCAAAGGAGCTCTGACGGGTAGTTTGCTGCAGCCCAGTGGACTCAGAGTCCATCACTGTTTCCGAGTGTTACTTTCACATTTCTAAATATATTTTTTTTGTTAGATTTTTAATCCATCCCTGGTTTTTGCCATCAGTTGCTCTTACTCTATCAATGCTTTTTGATACCAGCTCTGTAACATGACAGTTAGCTGCAGAGTCGGTGCCTCCCCTGCTGTAGCTGGCACGGGTAACGCACAGTGGTGCTTTAGCCAGATGATTCGGAAGAGCCATTGTTCTCTGCTCATCTGCTCATCTTGTTTTCCATCCATGGGAGGGTTGTACAAGCGTTAATTCCAATGTACCATCCCTTATGAGATGGAAAAATACCCTGATCTTTATTTGGGCAAGCCACAGCCCATGGTCTGCTCCTGTCCGGGTCCCTCCCCTCCCTTGTCTAAGGTGGTGCAAGAAGGTTTTGGAGTGTTGGGGTTGTGCTCTGCTGCCAGTACCACCAGGAATATCCAGGGGAGGGTGCAGAGAGTCTGAAGACAAACAGGTTTCATTGCTCCACGTGGCGGCACCTCTTCATTTAATTTGTCCCCATGCTTGTCAGCGGGTGCCTGGGATTTTGTTTGCTTCTTCCCTTTCCCGAAGCAGATAGCAGCACCGTAACATAGTGATTTTCCACGGAAATCAACCCTCTCGTCCCTCCTGGCTCTCTGAGTTCCTTCCATCATTCCTGTTCCTGATGAGGACACGCCACTGCGTGAGCTGGTGACTGTTGTCACCGCGTGCAGCAGATGAAGCTATAAAGCCCACAGCTCCTCTGAAGCTTGAGTTTACTCTCCAGGTCTGAGCTCTTTCCACGCTGCTCTCTGCTGCTGGACCCTGATTCTTGCGTGGCCACAGCGTCGAGGTGCCTGTCAAAAGCCACCCTCCAGCAGATGTTCTTCCACGCAGGTGGAGACAAGTGGCGCTCAGCCTGTTCCCATACCCTCCTGGATGGGATCTTTTGGTGGACCTGGGTGAAACAGAGGAGAAGGGATCGCTGGTGTCCCCGTCCTCAGCAGGAATGGCAGTGAGCTTATCCGCAGCTGTAGGTTCCCAAAGCTGTGAGCCTCCTCCTTCCTGCGTCTCAGAAGTTGCTAATTTCTCTGCTCATTCCAGATAGGGAAAACAGGACCCCCCTGCTGAGGGCAGCCAGGTTTCTTAGGCTGATTGGTCACAGGCTAATGACATTACATGCCTCTGCTTGCCCGCAGCGCTGATTCACCAGGGACAGTTTTGTACTGTTAATCTATAATACCCCTACCCTAAGGCACTGCTTTCTGGGGCTGGAGTTCACAACGAAGCGAGCTCCCCGCAGGCTGGGGGGGTTGTATGTGTGTATGCATTTTATCCTGTGATAATGCTCCTCTTTGGTGGTAGTTTTTAATTGCAAGGCACTGCAGCGAATCGCTGCTCCCTCAGCGCTGCTGAGCACCGAGGCTCTCGGCAGAGCTGCTTGGGCTCTTTATTAATTCAGGATGGGTCCTTTTTGGCCAAGTACCGTAGTCGGCGTAAAGCTTTAAAAACTGATTAATAATCCTGATGGCAGCAGCGAAATCCAGGCAGCCTGAGCGCAAGCCAGAGATTACGTGAAGGAAGTTTTAAATACCTCTTACTCCCTTCCCTTGTCTGGCCTTATTTTGTCCTCACGCTGCCCAGTGCCTCTCCAGGCGGATCCATTAATATTTCTCAGGCTGGTTGATCCCATGACAGGTGATTTAGAAGCACCGGTTTGTGCTGGCATCTCCGCTCTTCATAACTGGAGCTGAGAGGCGCCGCTGCTGTCCTTACCTGGGTTAGCGCCGTGATTTATTGCTGTTGTTTCCAGCTTGGAACACAAAGGTGCTGTCTCATTCTCGGGAGGGTTGTCAGCGGGAAGCGGAGCCCTGAGGATGGCCCGCGCTTGGGAGGGCAACGTCGTTCAGACACGCGTTTCGGCTGCTTCATCCGAGGAATCTTCCTCCTTTCCCTTTGTTTCTACAGCACCTCGGTAAAACCTGCTTCGCAGACTCAGGCAAAAGCAGGGGAAAAAACGTGGAAAAGAGGGATCTGGGCTTTGATAAGGAGGTGGTTGTTGTTTGAAGTTCGTACTAGCGTTTTTGTCTCACGTTCGCAAAGAGCCAGCAGTTTGATGCGTGATTCTTTCTCTCCCCGAACAAGGGGACCTGGTGTAGGGGAGAACTTGGAGAGCAGGGCAGATGGTTGGACTCGATGATCCCAAGGGTCTCTTCCAACCTGAATGGTTCTATGATTCTAAGTCCTCAGCCTCTCTCTTCCTTCTGAAAAGGGTTGTCGCACCCCAAAGGAACCCTGCCATGTAATTTGTGGGTAATAGAGGGGAACAGCCTCGGACAGAATTGTCTTCCATGAGAGAAAGTGGGTGTGGAAACAACGGGCATGCCGCTAGCTTTTCCTGCCTCAGAATAAGGGACTTCTGGGAACAAAAGGTTGCCTTCTGGGAGCTACTGCAGGGCTGCCTGCCTTTCATTGCTCCCTGCGGGATTGTGTCCTTGGACCTGGCCTCCCAGGAGGGAGAGGGAGACAGGGGAGCACATGCACACATGGGCCTACGGTAGTTTACAGGCTGATGTGTGAAATATGGATTATCCATGGACCTGTATGCTCCCTCACTCAGGGGTTCATGGCTTTTGGGGAAGGTGGCACAACTGTAGTCCTTGCTGTCCCCTGCAGGTCTTGGGATGCTTCTTCTGGGAGGATGCTGTGCCACTCTCTAGGTACCCGCTTTCTCCCCATGGGATATGCCGAGTCCTTCCAGGCATCCTCCTGGAATATTGTGTCCAGTTCTGGGACCCTCAGTTCAAGAGGGACAGGGAACTGCTGGAGAGAGTCCAGGGCAGGGCTACCAAGATGATGAAGGGAGTGGAGCATCTCCCATAGGAGGAAAGGCTGAGGGAGCTGAGTCTCTTTAGCTTGGAGAAGAGGAGACTGAGGGGTGACCTCATTGACGTTTATAAATACGTAAAGGGTGAGTGTCAGGAGGATGGAGCCAGGCTCTTCTCAGTGACATCCAATGACAGGACAAGGGGCAATGGGTGCAAGCTGGAACAGAGGAGGTTCCACTTAAATATGAGGAAAAATTTCTCACAGTGAGAGTGACTGAACACTGGCAGGGGCTGCCCAGGGAGGTTGTGGAGTCTCCTTCTCTGGAGACATTCAAAACCCACCTGGAGGCGTTCCTGTGTGACCTGCTCTAGGTGTTCCTGCTCCAGCAGGGGGATTGGACTGGATGAGCTTTCAAGGTCCCTTCCAATTCCTGAGATTCTGTGATTCTGTGATCCTCACTGAGCGGTTTTGGGAGCCTTGGGCTGAGGTTTGAAAGGCAGGGGCACATCTCTGGTGCATTTGCTTAGAGATGCTGGATTTGGGGTTAAAAGTTAACAGTGTGCTTTTCCTTATTGGGTTCTAATTTAATTTGGGAAGGCAGCGGGGAGACAGAGGGCAGTTAGCCTGCTAAGTGCAATTCCCTTGATAGGAGTTAGTAGCTTGCACGGTGTGCATGGCGTCCACTTCATAAACTGACCTTTGCCTCCATCAGGGTAATTTTATATAAAAATAAATAAATAATCCCAACCTCTTACTTATTCTTTAGGCAGCGAGGACGCAAATCCTTCGGCGTGTTTGGATTTATAGAATTCCTGCACTCTTGCTCAGCCTCCCGTCCCTCCCCAGTCAAATGACAACCGTGCCCTGCGGGTGATAGCGTTTTCCCCCCCCCCTCCCCTGCCTGCCTCTGAGCTGCTCCTGATGCACACCTCCTTCTGCTCCCTCCCTGCGGCCTTTTTGGGGAAAAAAACAGGCTGCCCAGGGAGGTTGTGGAGTCTCCTTCTCTGGAGACATTCAAAACTCACCTGGAGGCGTTCCTGTGAGACCTGCTCTAGGTGTTCCTGCTCTGGCAGGGGGGTTGGATTAGATGAGCTTTCAAGGTCCCTTCCAATCCCTGAGATTCTGTGATTCTGTGAAAATGTGCCTTGGCACCCCTGGGAAGGGATAAGAGGGGGACTAGGCAAGCCTTAGGGTTACCAGCACATGCACATAACGCATAACAACCTCCAGGTATCTTCTGTTTTGGCCCAGAATAAATAAAAAACGCTAAAATGCTTTCATAGGAGGCATTTCATCAGCGTTTCCGTGGTGGCTGGGGAGAAGGGGGGAGATAAAAATATCTTTCTCGGCTCTGCTTGGCTTCTCCCCAAGACAGATAGAAGTGAAAGTCAGAAGTAGAGGCTTGGCCTTCTGAAATCTCTTCTTGAGCCGCCAGGGACCCGAGGGCAGGATGCTTTGATGATGGGAAGCCAGCTCCTGGTGTCTTGGTGGGGTCTCGGAGGATGATGTTTGAGGGGGTCTCCCTCCCTACTGCCCGTGGCCGTCTGGTGGCTCGACTGTGATCCCAACGCCTGGTGTCCGGTGGCTGTTGTTGCGAGAAGCCTCAGGGAGCAAAGAAGCATCTGTGAGCAGCCAGCTTGGAACAAAAAAACATGTCCATGTTTGTCCTCTAAATCTTGTAGCATGTTTACTCTCAGAAAGTACAGCTACATTACCAAAAATCAATAGCTCCAGCAACGTTCTCCCTGGGCTTGGATGCACGAGGGGTGGTAGGCCTTAAGAAAAGCCAAGGGAATTGCAAAGTGCTTTGGTACAAGGGCTTTGCTTCACTTTCAACAGTGTACAAATGGAGGGCCCTTGACCTGGGCTGGGTCTTCTGGGACTTCTTGATTGGCTTTCTGGGCTGATGTGCCTGAGGCTGCGCGAGGCGAGAGGGGCTGGGAGAGGGTTTGTCTCACTCACTAATTTTGCCACTTTTTGCTTTGAAGCCCACATATTTTGTAAGAAAACCAGGCTGTAGCATGCAGTATTTGAAAGATGACTCCTTTGGCTCTTTTGTGTAAGGATTTGACTTCCAGGGCTGCTGATGGGACCAGCACATCCCAGCATTTTGTTTGTTTTCATCAAGTTTGCAAAGGCTTCATTCTACAGAAATGCACCTTGTCCCCCGCTTCTCATGTAAAAAAAGTCCTTTTCAAATCCTCTTACCGGCTCCCTCAGTCAGCAATGGAGAGAAATGGTTTCCATTGTTCTTGTAGAGCTCTCCATGAAGGAAAAGAGTGTTGATGTGACACCTGTTTGGCCAGAGATGGGTGTTAGGGTTCAGAGTGAGTGGGCATGCTGGTGGCAAGCTGGAAGAGCTGGAAATTGTCCTTCCTCCTCACATCAGCCAAAACAAAAAAGAGAAAGGAGACCAGCCCCTTTTTACTAACATCTCTTATTAATGAGACATTTTATCCTAAGTCCTCCAACATGAACTACACAGGCTTTTGGGAACATAATTAATCTTTAATTGTATAAATCTTTAATTGCATAAAGTGGAGTTTGTATGGCTATAGTAATTCCTCTTCTCTCTTTTCCTCCTCTCCCTCTTTGAGGCGCTCCTTTAGTACGCCCTGAAGGTGGGATGAGGTGCAGGTGAGCTGGGGGCTGCCTATTGCCCACAGCCCAGCAGGCTGTGACTAAATGGTCTGGGCGCAGAGAACCATGGCTTTTTGTGGCATTTGCACCCACCCCAGATGCTTTTTGCAGGAGCAGCTTGAGGGTTGACTGCCCTGTGCTGCCCTGCTGACAGGTCCAAGTCCCTGGCAGGTGGGCTGCTGGCACCAAGCACTCTCCAGCACATCTGCCTGCAGCTGCAGCCGTTGCAAACCAAAGCAGGGCTTAGCAACGGCTGAGAGCTGGCTCGGCATGCATAAATACCCCCCTTCTCTTCACAGATTCCATGCTGACTACTGTGTATCGATGGGGAATGTCTAGCCTCAGCCAAATGCTGAACAGAGAGTTGTCTGGGTGAGCTGGCAGGCTGGAGCAGCAGCCGGAGTCATCACGGTTCCTGGGATCTGATGTGTGGCCCTGGGACTTGGGTGGTGCTCCCCCACCAAAGCCCTGCTTGCTCTGCCCTGAAGAGGGCAGGGAGTCACTTTTCCTTGCTGGAAGAGCGACAGTGAAACTAGGATTTGTCCCAAAACAAACCTGGCTGGTCCCCTTGCAAAAAGGGGCGTTTGCAAAGTAGAATACCCTTAGGAGAGCCAACAAAAGAGCAGTCATGCCCAAATCAGTGCCAGGCAGAGCCCGGTGTCTTTTTGGAGAAGGTTGAAAGGCAGCTTTTCAGATGCTAACTAGGTATCTGGGGGTTTGATCTTTCATTGTGTAGAGGAATTGAGGAACCATTGGCTGTAGGAGGACCTGTTGTAATGAATGCATCAACTCTCCCCTTCCTGCCTTCTGTAGGGGTGTGGGCCTTCGGTGACAGCTAGAAAATTTGAGTGGAGAGAGATGGAGTGGACATTTCAGAGATCTCCACTTTGGGGAGATGTTATGGCTCAGGCCCTCGGGGACTCGCAGGACTCCCATTAAGCAGCGTTTTGAAATTAGCTTCTCCACTGAAGAGCTTTTCCTAAAGCCCAGCCAACGTGTCCAGGTAGAGCAATTTGCTGCTGCGTCTTAATGGAACGGGAGGAGCACTTGACGCTTGGACACGATGCCTTTCCAGCAATATTACTGAAATTCTGATGTCATTTTTTTGGTCTGCTTCATAGATTGGATTAATCAGCAGAGACACACCCTCTGGTTCCCGGAGTTGGCTTGCTTTCATTCATTTGCACTCCAGCCTTTGCCAAACAAAGAAGGGTTTGTTGAACAAAGCGGGATCAGTGCTGGGGATGAAGAGCCTTGTGCCTCTAGCCTGCTGGCTTGAATTAGGACTGAGCTGTAACTGTAAATCGTACATCCCGTGGCATGGAGTGGGACAAATGTCCTGGCCTCAACCCTTGCTCCTGTGACCTCCAGAGTCACCCTGAGGTGGTGGCCCTCGGGGAGGCAAATAGCCTCCTCAGGCTCCCTAAACGAGACACAGTCAGAAAGCAAGGTAGGGGAGGTTTGAGCAACTGCTGCCCTAGATAAAAAGAGGTGTTTATTTCATACTGTTTGCTTTAAAGGCTAAGGGCACTCTCTGGCGGGGGAAATAATTTAAAGAATAGTTTCATTAAAGGCAAAACAAGTCTATGAGTAGAGGCTCTTTTTGCAGGGCTGGCTCTTGAAGGAGATCTGTGGACCAGCTGCGGGCTGCATTTCTCTAGATACCCCTCAAACGTTTTTTTTTCTCCTCTCTTTCAGCTCTTTGAGAACTTCTACTTTGGAGAGGTGGAGCTGGACTCGGTGCGTCTTTCCCAGAGGTTCTCCTCGGATGCCTCTGGCTACTACGCCACATCTGGGCAGCTGACCTTCTCCTGAAGCAGCTACACAGCTGGTCCTCTCAGGGGTGAAACGTGGTTTCATAGGACACCAGTTTTGGACAGGATCCCTCAGGAACTCCAGGTGGGATTGCCTCGTGGCTCCTTGAAAACACATTGTCACGATGAACCATGGCATTTCCCACAGCTTTTCCTGCCTTCCCTTTTGGGGGAGAACCAGAGTCTTTCCACCTCCTTTCTCTATTGGTACCCAGAATGCTGCAAAGTTGCCTGTTTGATGTCTGTTGCCTCTTTGTTTTCCAAGAAAACAATTAGAAAAAACAGTGCAGGTGGCCCTAAAAGGGGCATGGACGACGTTTAAAAGCATGGCTTTATTTCAGAAGGAGGAAGTTTGTTCTTAAAAAATAAGTATTTAAAATCCACGAGAGCTCCCGGGAGCGTGATTTAACAATATTGAGGTCAGGCATCGCTTGGATCTCCAGCAGTGCGCCCGTGTGATGTGGATCTCCAAATAAATGAATTCCCTTCAGAAGTGTTTACCTCCTGTTGCATTGATAGTTGCTGTAATTAAACTTCCAGCAGGCAACTGTGTTTAATAAGACAGCATTTGTGCTAAGAGCTCTTTCCGGTGACCGTTGCAGAGCGTGTCGCAAAACATACGCCTTTGTAGGTGGTTTCTCCATGAAAAGGAAAGCACAACTCTTTGATACCCTTGTGGATCCTTCAGAGATCTGAAGATGAATGGGTTTTTGGTTGTTGGGGTGGTTTTTTTTTCTTCTTGTAAATCTCCCCGTTGGGTAAGAATAGTGACACAGGCTTTCAGCTCGCCCTGGGGTGAGAAAAAGGAGGATGATGGTCTGTAGTTGTCTTGCAGCAAACTGGTGGTGGTGGCAGCTGCTGTGCCCATTCCTGGCCGGTGCTGTGAACGTGGAATCGTGCTGTCCTGGAGGCAGAAGAGCATGTTTGCTTGGGACAGGGTCACTCCAGCAGCACCTCTTTGTGCTAAGGATCCTTTTGAAGAGGTTTTTTACCTGGTTCCCTCCCGCCCTGAGCGTGGTGGCTTTGTGGCCATGCTCTGCCTGCAGGCACTGACAGCAGTGGGGAGGTGGTCAAGGTTCAGGGTGGCTTTCCTTTTGTGTTTTTCCCCCCAAAATGTATCGCTGGTTGTATTTCCAAGACCAAATTGCCTATTTCTGCTTTTGCAAGCCTGCCTGCCAGGAAATCAAATACTCCGTGGTTTCGCCGGCTGCCCTTTTCCCTGGAGCCTGTGCTTGTACCCAGTGACAGCCCTTGGGCTTTTTTATCTGCTTTTCCCTTGCCAGCCCAAATGCCTTTGTGCTCTCCACGCAGAGGAGAAAAGGCCACCTTCAAAACCCATCGCTGTGCGGGGAGGGGACGGGCGCGCTCGCTCGCAGCGCGGTGCGGGGAGGCGCTGAGAGCACTTAACACCGGTGGCTGTCAGCTTTCCGCCAGCCTGAAGAGGTACTTGGCAGATCCGTAGCAGCCACCAGAAGAACAGCCCCGGGAGCTCCTCTCCCAGCCCCGCTGCCTGCCGCAGGGAGGGGAGATGCACCTTGAAAAGCTTGTGCCTGCTGGGTTTTTAACAGCTCTCACCCAGAAAGCGAGCACTGCAGGATGTGGGGTGCTGTTTGCGCTTGGGCTTTCCATAGTAGGGTGTTGGTGTCATTTCTGTCATGCCTGTTTTGCTCTGTTGTCACTTAATCCTGAAAGAAATTCTATGCTGTGAGGGTGCTGAGAGCCTGGCCCAGGTTGCCCAGAGAAGCCGTGGCTGCCCCATCTATGGAGGGCCAGGCTGGATGGGGCTTGAAGAAACCTGCTGTGGTGGGAGGTGTCCCTGCCCAGGGCAAGGGGGTGGAACTCAGTGATCTTTAAGGTCCCTTCCAACCTAAACCATTCTGTGATTCTATGTTTCTGCATTGTTTTTCCTCATTTGGGTGTTCTTACAGTCTTCCCTCCTCAATGCAGGAGGAGCTTTAACCTTGCAAACTTGCATCTCAGCGTGGAGGCAAACAGAGCTTTTCTACAAGGGAGAGCTGTTCTGAGGGTACTTCTCCACTTCCCACCCACCTAGACCTGTTGTAATGACAGCTCTTTCTGTGACTCTTTGGAAGTTGGTTGAATTCAGTGATAAAGGACTTTTGCTGCTCTAACCTGGCATGGCTAAATTCATTTCCCACCTCCATCCCTGGGCAGAATTAAGGCTTCTGGTCCGTTCCTCTCCTCTGTGGAGCCATAGGTTAGGGCTGTGATCCAGCCACACTTAAATTGGAGTCTGGCTTGATGCCTCTGTATAAGGTGAGCCTGGTGGAGTGTCAAAAAAATGTATTACACAAATGAGCATCACATCCCCTCACACAAGGGAGCTACTTGCCTAAATAAAACACACCTGACTGATGTGTTGGTCTGCATGAGGGCAGGGAAGCTCTGCAGAAGGACTTGGACAGATTGGATCCATGGGCCAATGGCATGGGCTTCAACAAGGCCGAGTGCCAGGTCCTGCACTTGGGCCACAACAACCCCATAGATGGCTACAGGCTTGGGGCAGTGTGGCTGGAGCTGCCTGGCAGAAAAGGACCTGGGGGTGCTGGTC
>VZTM01036424.1:471802-501402 GCA_013400555.1 Jacana jacana
CCCCCCCCCAAGCTGCTCGGCACCACAGACCACCATGACCTCCACTCACAGTGTTTAAGGCTCCAGGAACAAACTAAAATACGCCCCCCTCACCCACTCCCCCCCCCAAACCCTCCTCCCAGTTCAGGGGTGTCAGCAGCTGGTAAAGGCACCGTGCCACGTGTCATGTCCCCAGCCCAGGACACCCACCACCCTTCGCTGTCCCCCATAGGGGGACCCCCATCTGGGAGTTGGTTGGGGGGAACACACGATGTGTCAGAGCTTGCTGGGGGGTCCTGGACGCTGCTGGAGCCGCCATGCTGCCCGCACCCCCTTGCCCGCCCGGTTGAGCCCGGCAAAGGCACTGGGGTGGCCAGTGCGGTGGTAGAGCGTGATGGGGGGCTGCAGGACGGTGATGGGGATGCAGAAGTTGAGGTGGGGGTAGGTGGAACCCACACTGGTGTCCCGGGTGTTGCTGGCCACGATCCCTGGTGGGGAGAGGACAAGTGCCTGCGTCACCAGGGCAGGCCAGGGGACACCCATGGAACACACCACCACCACCCCTCACCATGGGGGGGCCCTCGTCTTACCCAGGAGGCGTCCGCTGCGGGAGGAGATGAGGGGGCCGCCACTGGAGCCCCCATGGACAGCACAGGTGGTCTGCAGCATGACGGGGTGCCCAGCCACCACCACCACGGCTGAGAGGACCCCTGCTGTCACTGAGGGGCCACATGCCCGCCCCAGTGCCCCGAAGCCCACCACAGTCACCTCTTCTCCTGGAGGAGGAAGGGGGTAGAGTTGCAGGGAAAGTGGGTGCAAGAGGAGGTGACACCCCAGATCCCCTCCTGGGCCACTTACCTGGGAGGAACGTGTCCGCTGGGCACATGGGGACAAAGCCTGGCACGCTCTCCTCCAGCTCCACCACTGCCACGTCGAAGGGGGACGACTCCTCGGTGGCAAACACCACATGCCCCTCAAGGACGGTGGCAGCCCTAAGGACACAGCACATGAGATGTCACCGTGGAGAGGGCGGGGGGGAGGGATGACAGACAGACATGGGGTGTGGGGTGGGACACACACACGCAGCCCCACTCACCGGCTGGGGCCGGGCGCCAGCGTCACACGGACGGTGTCACCCGCCTCCACCACGTGCCGGCAGGTGAGGAGCAGGCGTGGGGCCAGCAGCACCCCTGAGCCCCAGGTCGTCCCGCACTCCACCAGTGCCACCCAGCCCAGGGGGTCCTGCCCACTTCCCACCTGGGCGGCGGCCACCCCTGCTGGCACGGGTGGCACCACCACCCCAGCCTCCTCCAGGAGGTCGGTGCTGCTCCGCAGGATGGCGGCCAGGGAGCAGAGGAGGGTGAGCCCGACCCACTCAGCACCCTTCCAGCAGAAGGAGGCAACAATGACGGCCACCAAGCGTGGCCCAGCGGGCGAGGGCAGGAAGGCGCCGCCACCCTCGGTGCCTGGCAGGCAGCGGGCATCGGTGAGGACCAGGGCGTTCTCCTCGCCTGCCAGGTTGCTCACCACCCCTCTGCTCAGGGTGTTGAGGAAGAGGTCGGGGCAGAGGGCTCCGAAGGGGGACCCGCAGGTCACCAGCCCCTGGCCCTTCCGCAGGCAGCCGGCGCTCACCCGGGCCGTCCAGCAGCCATCATCGGGGGTGTCGAGGCCGGGCACCCAGAGCCAGGCAAACCAGTGCAGGGCCTGCCCCTCGTCCCCCGCCGCCTCCCCGCCGAAGCGCCATGGCTCTGCTTGCCCAAAAGCCCGCTCCAGCGCCCGCTGGAAGGGGCGGCAGGGCACCAGGCCCAGCAGCCTGGCCTCCTGCTGCCCCAAGCCCTCAGCCGACCGGGGGTGGTGGAGGACGAGGAGGCGCAGGCCGGCTTTGAGGGCGTCAGGCCGCAAGCAGCGAGGCCGCCCCCAGGCGGCGGGTCCGTCCCGCAGGAAGGATGCGAAGACGGCGGNCCCGCTGCGGGAGGGTCCCCGCGTCTCCATCGATGGAACTTCAGCCAAAAAGGCCAAATTCGCCCCCCCCGCCTTAAAAATAATAATAAAAAATAGAATACAATGAAAGAAAGGGGTTTCAAACTGCGTTAAGGACCCTGCGGCTTCTTGGCGGGAGGAGGAGGAGGGGGAACACCCCGTCCCCGTCCCTGTCCCACTGGTGTCCCCATCCCGACGCATCCATCCTCTGCAAACCCCTGAGTGAAGACCAGCGAGGGTTGTCGTGGGTCACAGCGCCACAGAAGGCTATGGGGTTGGAAGGGACCTCTAGGGATCATCTCCTCCAACCCTCCTGCCAAAGCAGGGCCACCCAGAGCAGGTCCCACAGGAACGTGTCCAGGCGGGTTTGAATGTCTCCAGAGAGGGAGACTCCACCACCTCTCTGGGCAGCCTCTGCCAGGGCTCTGCCACCCTCACAGGGAAGAAGTTCCTCCTCGCGTTTAGATGGAACTTCCTATGTTCCAGTTTGTGCCCATTCCCTCTCGTCCTGTCCCTGGGCACCACTGGAAAAAGCCTCACCCCATCCTCCTGACAGCCACCCTTGAAGGATGTACAGGTGTTGATCAGCTCTCCCTTCAGCCTTCTCTTCTCCAGACTAAAAAGACCCAAGTCCCTCAACCTTTCCTCATCAGAGAGATGCTCTATCATCCTTATACCCCTCTGCTGTACCCTCTCCAGCAGGTCTGTCTTGAGCTTGAGAGCCCAGAACTGGACCCATTGCTCCAGATGGGGCCTCCCCAGGGCAGAGCAGAGGGGAAGGATGACATCCCTCCACCTGCTGGTCACACTCTTCCTGATGCCCCCGAGGATGCCATTGGCCTTCTTGGCCACAAGGGCACGATGCTGGCTCATGGGCATCCTGTTGCCCACAAGGATCCCCAGGTCTTTCTCCTCAGAGCTGCTCTCCAGCAGGTCAGCCCCAACCTGTCCTGGTGCAGGGGATTCTTCTTCCCCAGGGGCAGGACCCTACACGTGCCCTGGCTGAATGTCATCAGGGTCAGGGTGACGTCACGCGGGTAAGCCCAAACGCTACATTTATTGAGGACTGCGCACATGGTGATACCTGGGTTCAGCAACTGGTGAAATTATCTAAATATCATTAAATATATTTAAAAAAAAAGAAAAGAAAAGAAAAAGAAACCAAACCAACCCCCCCCCCCCCTTAACCAGACTCTGGACTAAACAAGGTGAACGTTAAACTAAAAAGTTAGAAGGGACGCTGCTTACATTAACACTTTCTTTAAAAAATATAATTGTTTTTTTCTTCTGCTTTCATCTTCTTCTTCTTCTTTTTTTTTCTTTTAAGTCAATTAAACCACAGTGGTGAGACGTGCTCTCTTTTTCAGCCGTCGCAGCGCGGCGTGCAGAGTGTCACTCCCCCAGTCACACCAAGCCCCCGCTGTCACCCCCAAGGGAAAAGGGACGACTGGCCGCCGCCTCTCTCCCCCGCCACGCGGAAAAGAGTTGTGTCACCACTGTGCCACGGGGCAGCCCCAAACCCGGAGTCTCTTGGTCAAAAGGCCAGGACACGGTGGGGGGAAAAAAACAGCCTTCCCCGCATCCCAAGAGAGAAAAGTCCCGTCGGGAGCCGGGAACAGGATCGAGTCCAGAGGAGTGAAAGAGCCGTGGGGTCGGCCCGAGCGTCAGTCGATGTACTGCGACAGCCAGCGGAAGCCCTCGCCGTAGCCTTGCCTCTTCAGCACGCTGCACATGAACACCTCCATGGGCCGAGCGTTCAGGTCCTTCAGTGGCACGTTTCCCTAGGGAAAAGCCAAAGGGAGGTCAGACTCATGGAATGGTTTGGGTTGGAAGCGATCGTGGGCAAGGGATGCCTACCACCGGAGCAGGTTGCTCCAAGCCCCATCCAGCCTGGCTTTGAACTTCTTGAAGAATGGGGCAGCCACAGCTTCTCTGGGCAACCTGGGACAGGCTCTCACCACCCTCACCTTCCTGAGATCTGATCTAAATCTCCCCTCTTCCAGTTTAAAAACATTGCTCCTTGTCCTAGTGCTCCACTCCTTGACAAAGAGTCCCTTCCCACCTCTCCTGTAGCCCCTTTAGGGACTGGAAGGGGCTCTAAGGTCTCCACAGAACCTTCTCCTTCCCCAGGCTGAACCCCCCCCAGCTTGCTCAGTCTGTCCTCACAGCAGGGAGGTTCCAGCCGCCTGATCACCTTCCTGGTCTCCTCTGGACCATTTGCCCTGCTGCCCTCAGAATCACCCTCGCTCTGGAGAAGTTCCCGCTCCTCCAGGACAGGGGACCATCAGAGTCAGCCAAGGGGAATGCCAAAGCACAGCCTTTCCCAGGCACAGACTGATGCACCTGTGACCCCCAAAGCAATCCTTGCCGCCTGGGCAGGCGAGGACCAAGAGCAGCAGTGTTTTACTCCTCTCCTCCCCTGATCAATTACTCTTGATCTTCCAACTGTAACGTTTTTAGGACGCTGGATAAATTATTTGAGGTGTAACTGGGTGGGAATTCAGAGTCATGAAGCCAGAAGAGCCAGGCAACGGGTTAAACCACCCTCTCGACACCCGATTCCCCCAGCTGAAGAAGCACCATATTTTACACAATTTCAACAGTTTCACAACTGTCATTCTTACTATTAAAGATTCAGCTTGGTCAAAACCCTGGGCAAATTCCCAGTGAAGAGCTCCGTTTCCAGACTGAGCCTCCCTCTGCAACCAAAGAGGCGAGACCCTTCCCCGTCCAAGAGCCGGACGCCTCCCTACCTTTCCCGTGGTCTGTCCGTAGAGCCCAAAGATCTCCCGCAGCCTCTCCTCGCTGATGGCCTCTGGTCTGTCGATTTTGTTACCCAAGATGAGGATTGGCACGTTGGATATTGTTTCGTCTGTCATTAGGGCCTGCGGTGCAAGATGGAGGGGTTAAGGAGAAGGCAGAACAAACGGTCAAAGCTCCTGTGTTTCAGCTCTGTGACCAACAAGGGCTCACTTTTGGTGCTCTAACGCTGCTGCAGAAGAAGAGTCTCCCCAGAAAGGTTTCTCAGAAGCAGGTCCTGTTAAAAAACTTCTTCAAGAGGCTACTCGAGAGCCCACAGTCAACTGACAGTAAGGGCACCCCAGCTTATAGAATCAATAAATAGTTTGGGTTGGAAGGGACCTTCAAGACCATGGAGTTCCAACCACCCTGCCCTGGGCAGGAACACCTCCCACCAGACCAGGTTGCTCCAAGCCCCATCCAGCCTGACCTTGAACCCTTCCAGGGATGGGGCAGCCACAGCTTCTCTGGGCAACCTGGGACACTGTCTCACCATCCTCACAGCAAAGAACTTCTTCCTGAGATCTCATCTAAATCTCCTCTCTTTCATTCTGAAACCATTACCCCATATCCTATCACTACAGGTCCTTGTCAGAAGTCCACCCTCATCTCTCCTGTAGCTCATTTAGGTACTGAAAGAGGCTCTAAGGTTTCCCCAGAGCCTTCTCCTCTCCAGGCTGAACAACCCCAACTCTCTCAGCCTATCCACACAGCAGAGGTGCTCCAGCCCTCTGAGCATCTTTGTGGCCTCCTCCGGACCTGCTCCAACAGGTTCACGTCCTTCTTGTGCTGAGGTCTCCAAAGCTGGACACAGTACTCCAAGCTTCTCTAGCTTATAAAGAGCTTTATACTTATAAATCCATACTCATCTGGTCCCTGCATGAGGTAACATGCAAATTCCTAGAGGCACACACTTTGGATGTGGCACCACCGGTCTAAAAGCTGCATTGGAAGCACAAATCCAGCACAAGTCTCTCAAAACATGCTGTGCACCAGTTACAGCCCCCAAAGAAGAATATCCCTTCTAGTTTAGCCACTCAGAGATGTCAGGGAAGGAAAAAAAAAAGGAAGAAAATTTACATTAAGCTCAACTTTGGATTCCATAAGCCGTGAGTGATCTGCACAGTCCACCAGGAAGACGATGCCGTTGATGGCTGGCAGGTAGTTCTTCCAGACCCGGCGAGCTGGAACACAGAAGTGACAAACACTGTTCCCATGAAAATGCTACCCAAAGTGATGGGACAACTACATCCAGAAAGGAGCCACCCTCTCTGTTAGGATTTCCTCGAGGCAGAGGAAGACCCTCCGGTGAAGGGCCTGGATCATAGAATCATTCAGGTTGGAAGAGGCCCTTGGGATCATCGAGTCCAACCGTCAGCCCCACTCTACACAGTTCTCCCCTACAACAGATCCCCCAACACCACATCTAAACCACTCTGAAACACAGTCAGGGATGGGGACTCCACCCCGTCCCTGGGCAGCCCAGTCCAGGCTCTGACCACTCTTGCTGGGAAAAACTCTTTCCTAATGTCCAGCCTAACCCTACCCTGCTGCAGCTGGAAGCCATTCCCTCTTGTTCTATCACTAACTGCCCAGGAGAAGAGACCATCACCAGCCTCTCTACAACGTCCTTTCAAGCAGTTGTAGAGAAGGATGAGGTCTCCCCTCAGCCTCCTCTTCCTCAAACTCAACAGTCCCAGCTCCCTCAATGGCTCCTCATGAGATTTATGCACCAGGCCCTTCCCCAGCTCCATTGCCCTCTTCTGCACTCGCTCCAGCCCCTCCAGATCTCTCTTGTGTTGAGGTGCCCAGAACTGGACACAAGAATCAAGGGGTGGCCTCCCCAGTGCTGAGTACAGGGGGGCAATCACCTCCCTACTTCTGATATCCCCCAGGGTGCCCTTGGCCTTCTTGGCCACCTGGACACACTGCTGGCTCATGTCCAGCTGCTTGTCAACCAGCACCCCCAGGTCCTTTTCTGCCAGGCAGCTCCAGCCACACTGCCCCAAGCCTGTAGCCATCCATGGGGTTGTTGTGGCCCAAGTGTAGGACCTGGCACTCGGCCTTGTTGAAGCCCATGCCATTAACATCGGCCCATGGATCCAATCTGTTCAAGTCCCTCTGTAGAGCTTCCCAGCCCTCATGCAGATCAACACTCCAACCTCACTTAGTGTCACCTGCAAACTTACTAATGGTGCTCTCTATATCCTTGTTGAGATCATCAATAGAGATATTAAACAGAAATGGCCCAAACACTGAGCCCTGAGGAACAAAGGGTGTTTGTAAGTGACCACTGCTGCCGTTTCAGCCAGGGTGTCTTCCAATAGCCATATGTATTGCAGAAAAGAAAAAATAAAAAGGCAGAAAAACTTTTCTTAGGAATTCTAAAAATAAAAATTCAGCAGTTATTCAAAAGAATAAGCCTGTAACACTCAAGTCTTCTCACGGCTAAAAATATTTCAGGCAGCAAAGCACAAACTGGCTGCGTTTTGTCTTCCGAACCACCAGAATCAAACCCCTACAGCGGCCGGTACCCTAGAGCCCAGGGGGTTATTTCCACATACAGCTCCTCAAATCATCTCAAGCCACAAATAATCAGGCACCACTTGTCCCTATCGCTTGTCAGCATCACTTTTTGGGTAGATTTTTTCTTATTTCAGGCATTGCAGAAATCAGTAGATGAACCTCATCTGGTGCCTCTCACTCAGCGCCGTCACTTTTACCTTGTTCGTGTCCACCCAGATCAAAAGTCGTAAAGGTCATTCCAGCAATTGTCAGCTCCTCTGATGCTGAAAAGTGAAAAAAAAAAAGGCTTTGTTGCAGGAAAATAAAGCAGCTGTCGTGGACAGAATTTCTCAGGGCACTTAACGTCACACAGGCACTCTGCATGTATGGTGTTCCCTAAAATTCACCTGCTCCCTGAATGTCCTGCACAATTCGGCCACCAAAACGTGGTTGTTTCCCAAAATCAGGAGTGAGAGAAGAGAATTTCTCCTACTTTCCCACTTAAACACAATCTTATTAATCTGCAATTAAGACACTGGTCATTAGAAACCCGCTCCCTCCCCAAGAGAGGCGGGTATTGAAGCTCACCCACTCTCAAGCTCCCTGTTTTATATTCAAACCCAAATCCACTTCAGCTCAGGCGACCAATGTGCAACCTCATCATCTGGGTGCAGTTTTAAGACCTTTAAAAGCCCATTGCCCCAAGGCAGAACTATCACTGAGGTGATATTTTGACATTGTGTGCCCCCCGCCCCCCCAAAAAAGGAAAATTCCAGAGGAAAAGCCACAACAATGGGGCAGGCGGGCCCCAGTCGCTGGCACTTACTGGGATGTAGCGTGGGGACATGCTGACCCAGCCTGTCATCTTTGAGCATGTGCAGCAGAGTGGTTTTGCCTGCGTTATCCAAGCCCAGGAAGACAAGTTTTCCAGATTTCTTGTACAAACCTAGAAGGAGGCCAACAAGGAAGAAAATAAATCTCCAACTGATCTCAGCGTGGGAGAAGAAATTTGCCCCCCTTCCAGTGCTTCCAGCACAGACACACAACAGCAGAGAAAAACCCATACAGCTTCAACTGCCCGTGTCTAAAATGGGCATTTTCTAAGCTTGTATTTCTAAAAATAACACATTTTTTTCCTCAGACACATCCTAGCAGAAGAGTGGGCTGCACAGTTTTATTATGTGCTATGGGTTATGGATCCAGCTGTTGCCCCAAAGGGGTGGTTAAATGCAAAAAGTGAATCAGCTCATGAAGGACAGCAGCCAGATGTTGAAGAAAAAGCACAAAGCAAGAAGCACCACATCACTTTCTTTAGATAAGCTGACTTTTTTCCCAACACCAGGTCTGCATGTACCACAGGCCAGTTTCCCTTAGGTTTCTGACCTGATTTTTTCTCATCCTTCCCTACCCCCAGTGGCTGGCACCCCAGACCTCTGCTGGAATTCTGGACTCTGGTAGGAGGTGCTTACCTACCACCCACCCCTCAGGACAGGGCTGCTCGCCCCACAGCGAAGGCAGCCGGTCCAGCTGCGCAGGTCACCCGAGACTGGGCAGTGTTTTGACCACCACCTGCACAAAGAGCCTCCAACCTGGACGGCAGTGGGGGCGTCAGTCAGTGGCCAGCAGCTCCCCAAGGCAGGCCACAGCGGGTAGCTTGGTGCAGGAAGTGATGATTGAAGGAGAAACAAGCCAACCAGCTGCAGCAGTGAGAAATATGGGCAAACCCTGGAGAAGCTGGTGAGCTTGGATAGCAGGAGGAGGAAGAAGAGGTTCCCTCCCTGGCTGGGCAGCCCAGCTGCTGGGCTCAACAGGCCCTTGGCATCAGCCCAGCTGCTCTCCTGCTTCTTAAACAGCAAAAGAAAGATAGAGTGGGAGCCAAACACCTTCCAAATACTCTCAAAGCTTCTCCCCCTGCTGTAAAAGAGCAGCTTTCTGACCAAACTTTATCCCCAGCAAGAGCCATCGCCCACGCAACACGAGACCAGCTTTCATGGCCAACTTTGAGGCGATTTTGGCAGCGTGGCAGGAACCAAAGTGAGTCCAAAGGGCAGCTGCCAGAGCCCGAGCGGAGCTGGTGAGGGACGGAAGGCAAAGCAGCATTACCGAGGAACTGCAGGACGCTGCTGAAGCCGTTGTAGATCCATTCGAAAATGAAAGACATCGCTGAGGATTTTACTCGCCTGCAGGGACAAAACCCACCGGAGTTAAAGGCGCCGGGTGCCAACCCGTCTCCTGCCCGCCTCACCTCCCACCTTCTGCTCGCCGCCGTGGGGCTCTGCCACTAGGGACAAGGCCCCGCTTCCACGTTGAGGGGAGGCCGGGCCCCGGCGGCCTCAAGGGCGGGCGGTGCGGCCTAACCCCCGNCACCGACTCCCCTTCCTGGCCGCCGCCAGCTCCCCGCCGGAAATACGTCGCCTCTCCCTCCAGGCCCCCAGCGGGCGCCCCGCCCTCTTCCGCTCCGCCGCGCTGGCTCCACACGTCAGCGGCCGGAGAAACGCCGGTTCGAGACCAACCCCCGCCCGGTCGCAAATCGCGACAGCGCCTCCATCGCCCGATAAAGCTTCCCCGGCACACACCCCCCCCCTCTAAAAGCTGCTCTCCACGTGAAAGGAGGGAGCTCCGCAGGGGGCTTGGTTTCAGTAGTTTTTATTTATTTATTATTTCTAGTATCCATACACGCACCGGGTGAGAGGTCTCCCATGGCCATTTACAAAGCACACCCAAGGACCGTGCAGGAGCAGGGCGCTGGGGGCTTAAGGAGTCACATCTTCTGGCCTCCATGAGACCCCGAGGCAGCAGAGACATCACTGCTAGGGTAGGGAATTCTAATGGGCAAAGCTGCAGGCCAGGTCCTCTCACCGACACTGAAGCTGTTGGTTTTCTTGTCTGCTCCTCTTCCTGCACGCGTCGGCTTCCTCGGTGGGGAAGGACACGGGCCACCTCCCCACCCACCCTTGGGCTTTTAGTTCTTCTGGTAGTAGAACCACTTGTCAACTGTGTGGGGCAGAAGAAAAAACCCACCAACAATAAATAAATAAGGGAGGGGGTTAGTCCTCTTGTTAGTCACTCGCTGATGAAGTGGCACTGCATGTGTCATCTCACCAGGCTTCCTCTGGCTCCTGTCACCAAGGGCATCACACACCCAACAGGTTCTTCTGCAGCCCTGGTGACCTGTGTTTGTTTTCCCACCGAAGCCACCCCCTCACTCAGCCCACAAGACAGGGTTCAGGCCAGAGCCAGCTCAGCTTCCCTCCCTGCAGCTCAGGTGACTCAAGCAGGTGAAGCCATTCTGCCTCAAGATGGTGATTTCTTCACAGGTTCTCCTTCCCTCCTCCCAAGAGGCTGGGAAGGAGAACCCAGTCCCTCTTTCTGCCACACACCCATGGGCTCTCCACAGTCCTTCTTGCCCTCACATCTTGTCCCTCCCAGAGCAACATCCAGGTGTCGTGTGTGAGGTGCCCGTGGCCACCTCAAGGTTACGGCCGAGCCAGGATTCACCCTATGGCCGTTGTCGTCTTCTCCCAAGACACCAAGAGGCTGGTTACCAGCTCACAGCAGACACATGTCTCATCAGTGGCTTCAACTGACCAATTCCTGCCTCTGCTCTGCACAGGTGAGGAGTAACTCCCTTCCTTGCCTCGCCCACAGCAAGGAACATCAGAAACCTCTTTTTCACAGCAACTAAAACTCCTCTCCTGCCATCATGGTTCTCCAGCCCTCCCAGCACTGCTCTTTCACAGCCTGCTATAAACCTATACCCCACCTACTATATCACAGTATGTAGTATATATATCCCAGTATATAATATAGTGTATATATAGTATTTATATATAAATATATAATATATATAAAATGCATAAATATATATTAAAATATATTTTTATATATATGTAAAAATCACAGTATATATAGTGCATATATATAGCTTATAGTATATATATCCCAGTATATCGTATATATATCCCAACTGCTATAGCCTCACCTACTGGGGTACTGGGAACCCCTCCTACTGGGGTACTTGGAGCCCCAAGTACTAGGATATTGGGATCCACACCTACTGGGATAGTGGGAGCCCCAAGTACTGGGATACTGGGATCCCCACCTACTGGGACACTGGGAGCCCCAAGAAATCTTCTAGGAGCAAACTATGGCACCTCTGGTCTCTTACTCACCACTTATTTACCTGCTTGGTACCCAAACAAGGAAGTCAGTCAAGAACATAGGTTCATTCAGGAATTGAACAGCCTCACTGGCACAGGCCAGGTCCAAGGAGGCCCTTCGTTTCTCCTCCTGCTAGAGCCATACCCAGCTATCAGTGAAGACCCTCATTTTCCTATTGATAGTTCCTTCGAGGAAGCCCCCATTTATAACTGGAATGTAGATGTGGGTTGTGAGACTCACCTTCGGGTGGGATTGGGTTGGCAGCTTTACATGGTGGTGCCTGAAAGAAGAAGCGTATTAGCAGAAAGCAGCTGCTGAGGGAGGTCAACCTCATGCCCAAAGCATTGAGTTCTGTCACAGTCACAGCCTCCTCATTCCCTCCATGCCAGGGGTGCTCTGCTCGAAGGGCAGGCTGCAGTACCATCTTCTGCTTCTCACCGCAAGTAATTTGGACACCACCAGAGGATACAAGGGCTTTTAGAACTCTCTGCCCTCGTGAGACCCCACCTGGAGTCCTGTGTCCAGCTCTAGAGTCCTCAACACAGGAATGATATGGACCTGGTGGAATGGGTCCAGAGGAGGGCCACTGAAACGCTCAGAGGGTTTGAGCACCTCTGAGGACAGGCTGAGAGAGTTGGGATTGCTCAGCTTGGAGAAGAGAAGGCTCCAGGGAAAGCTTAGAGCCCCTTCCAGTACCTAAAGGGGCTACAGGAGAGATGGGGGGGACTCTTGGTCAGGGAGTGGAGTGATAGGAGAAGGGGTAATGGTTTTAAACTGGAAGAGAGGAGATTTAGATGAGATCTCAGGAAGAAATTCTTTGCTGTGAGGGTGGTGAGAGCCTGTCCCAGGTTGCCCAGAGAAGCTGTGGCTGCCCCATCCCTGGAAGGGTTCAAGGCCAGGCTGGATGGGGCTTGGAGCAACCTGCTCTGGTGGGAGGTGTCCCTGCCCAGGGCAGGGGGGTTGGAACTCCATGATCTCGAAGGTCCCCTCCAACTCTAACCATTCTGATTCTAAAACCGAGATGATGACAGAAGGCTATGGAGAGACTCTGGTTTCCAATCACATTTCCATACTCTGAGGCAACATTTGCCTTTTGATTTTTCTGTCCCTTTCATTTCACCCCTTTCAAGTATTTCACAAGCCTAGGGAGATGCAGTTACGTCCAGAAACTCTAGGGCTACTACACTGGGAGCTTCAAGCTTTTCATTACAAAGGATGCAAGGTCCCTGGCTGCAGTGCTCTTAGAAATTAGGCTTTCTCTTCTCAAAGGGTGACCTGGGCTGTGAAGCTCTTGGAAGACCAAATATTTAAACACTTTCTGAACAGCTGACAGCCAAGCTACGGTTCAGAAGTTTAGCCCTTACACACAAACTGGTTTGGATTCTACCTCCCAGAGGACTAGTGGCAAGGAGAAGCCTTTGGAAGAACGTCTGGCTTTCTCCATGTTTGCCCTACTAAGCAGAAACAGGTGCTGGGTTCAGGCATCCCAAATATTTCTGAGCACAGAATGTGCTATTTGCTCAGTGAGGACAGTTTACACGAATCATATCGTTTTGCTTGACACTGATGTTGGGGGTAGGACCCTCAAATTTGTACTTACAGCATCCACAGTAGCTTTTGCACACTCTTGACTACAGCAGAAAGGGCTGTCAGACACGGTCAGGTTTGTGCTAGAGAAGAAAAAGGTCACCAGTGAGAACGTGAAAAGCCAAGTCTCTCCCCCTCAAGACTATTAAATAATGGAATATTGAGAATCATTCCCACAGTTGCCAAGGGGAATGGAAGGCCTGAGGAGACAGCTAACACAGCATGGCACCACTCAGGAGAGAGGAGCTTCAGGGTTGGTTGTTCAGGGGAAACAAACGCAGGCAGCACCACAAGCATTAACCTACCAGTTGATCTCTCCTCCGTCAGTCTTCTTCGCTATTAAAGCTTTCCAGTGCTCATGAGTGCTTTTGATGACACCCACTGCAAAATCCTGAAGTTGAAAACAAAAATCACATTGTGTATAAGCACTAGGCCGGTTTCTCTAGACTGCCTGCTCTGTGGACCAAGAGTGCAGTATTTACAGGCTGATTTTTAGACAGTTTTTGACTCTGGAAGGGACTTAAAGAGACCTCTGCTGTTATCGGACCTTTCAGGAACAACAGGAACTTCACAGTGCACAACAGCTGAACAGCAGGGGTTTTATAGCACCAGCTGATGTACTTTCAAGATGGGAGGATACACCAAGGCCACCAAGTTTGCAGCCAAAAGAAACCAAAGGCAGATATTCTAGTCTCGGGACAGTGCTATATTACAAAAGCACCTCCACTCCGCTGCTCCTCCCACTCAGTTTGTCTCTGGCACCCAGCTGATACCAACCTATCTGCAAGCTCTCTTCCACTCCAGGCAAATCATCCAACTGCTGTGCAGTTTCTCAACAGGAAGAGACATGCACCTCATTTAGCTTTGCAACTGTTTGAAAATGAATCTGCTTCCAGGCATACCCACAGCTTTTGTTTTTTGGGGTTTTTTTTCCTTAAAAAAAGTAGTATATGCTCAAGCATTAACCTGTCAGATGGAGGAAGCACACACCATTCTTTGTTAGCATGAACACCGGCAATAAATATCCTGGTTTGATCCCACAGGGAGCCAAATAAAACACTGCAGGAACACGTGCGGGGTTCTTTGTCCTTCTTTTCCGCCTTGGCCTTGATTCCAGTTTCACCCATCCTGAGATGTCCCAGCCCACCCAACCTAGAGCTGTGTTAGAGCTGAAGGGGACAAATCCACTCCCACATTACTTCCATTTTAGCTCCCCTGACCCTTTCCTTCTCCTCACCTGCTCTGGAGCTCTGGGTGTTTCAGTCACCTCACTAACCCACTCATGGAACCCCAGGACTGCCAGGAGGGAGGGTGCAGAAGCAAGATTTCACCCGTTGAAGAGCAGTAAGTTTTCTGACCCAGCCCAGAGAAGGGGCAGAAGAATAAGGGCGTGAGGGAACACTTTACGCCTGAAGGAAGAAGCATTTTAACTTGCGAGCAGTCAACTTGCAACAGGCTGCAGTGGAACAAAGCCAGCAAGCAAGGGAGGCAGAGAATGATGCCAAGCACCCTTTGCTCCAGAGCAGGAATGAATAAACCTGGTGATTTCCATCCTTGTTCTGACACGGAGGCTCCCAGCCCTAAAGTGATCCCACATGAACATCATCTGGAGGGAAAACGGATAGTATCCAACAGCAGCAGGGTGATTGATAACCCTACAGTTTTTCTCCCAGTGCCCCTGCAAGCACTGGGATGGAGACAAGCAGAATAGTAGGTTGGAAAAAGAGCTGGAAGAACGAACCAGCCCCATAGAAACCTATTCTTCTCAGTGGCTGCTCCATTTGTGTTCTCATGCCCCTCGAGCTCAGGTTTGGGGCAGCATGCAAAGGCAGGCTCACAATAATGAAGAAAGGTGGCACTACCTTGTCTTTAAATTCACCATTAAAAGCAAACTGGTTTTCTGGCTTTCCATCAGGTACTTTGTATCTTCTGAACCAGTCCACTGTAGCTTCCAGGTACCCAGGTTTCATCCTTCGGACATCATTGATATCTAGCCACAGAGAAAAGGTTTGTTAGCCAGATGTAGTAAAAAAAATTAACTGCCCTGCTCTTCTGAGCTACCCCTCCTCAAATAGCTCTAGCAACACTACAGACAGGTTACAGCCAGGACACAGAGCAGAGAGGGAAGTCAGCGTTTCATCTTCATGGTATATCCTGATCATTCCCAGGAACATGCACACATCTAAACAGCTTTGATTAGACACTTACTGGACACCACTTACTGGTGGCTGTGCAGCCACCCTCTTTAAGATGTGAGGCTGTGCAGGGGACTGAATTTGGATGAACAGCAATAAGATATTTTGCTACAGGACTGATAAACACCCTCTTCTGCTGTCCTTCCAGCGTCACATCTGATGAACACTGTGGCACAGATGGAGCAAGTCCGTGTCCTGACTTGAAAGTTGCCTGCAGGCTGGGAATGGAGAACGGGAAGTACTAAGCCTGCTTCTCCCTCCTGTTACCTACCATTATAGTTGCCTGCTTCAGGGTCTTCAACATTGATAGCTATTATCTTCCAGTCTGTCTCTCCCTCATCAATCAGCGCCAGCGTGCCCAGCACCTTCACTTTGATGACTTCTCCTCGAGAGCAGACCTGCGAGGACAAAGACCTTGTTGTCTGTAGTGACGTGGCCAAGGAATGCACAACGGGAGATGGTGCGAGCTGGGAGAGTTCAGCAAGCGGCTGGGTACCAAGAAATTAGCTGTCACTCATCGGTGGTTGATGAGCCCTGGCTCACAGGGCTCACGCTGTAAGATCTCATCAACAATCTCCAGGGGCAGTGGAGGGAAACATCACGTTCTTAAGGCAGAGGATGTAGGAACTGAATAATGTCTCTGGATAATTGACTTCAGAGACATTCATTACGTGTTTCAAAAGACAGTTACCCTTTAGAATGCATTACCTTGCTTCCAATTTCACACACGTCAATTGGATCGTTATCTCCACAGCAGCCAGTATTTTCATCTTTGTGACCTGGGTCTTCCCAAGTCTGCAAAAAAAAAACAAACACAACCCCACACATAGGAATCAAGAGCTCTCAGGATTCAAGTGGGAGCAAAAAGCAGGTTTATTTCCAGCATGCAATTGCCTTGACGATACAGATGATGGCCCACTTCACCTTGCTTTCAGGTCCAGTGGTTGGGCTGTTTCACAGTGCCTGCAAACTGCACTTTGCATCCAAGTTAAAAGGTCTTATCTTGACATGGGTAAACTGCTCCCTCCCACTAACAAACCATGTTTCAACAACATTCCAGACTTCCTCCTCCCTTCCACAGCTGCATTAAGGTGAAGTTCACATCTATAAAGAACACTCATTGACTTGGCTGCCTGCCTGCTCCTCTCCCTATTCATTTCTTAACAGAAGTTTCCTGAACTCCAGATAGCAGTCTGAAAGAGATGGAAGACAGGCAGGGTGTATTGCTTCCTTTTAATTAAACAATCAAAGACACACTGATACACCACAGCAGTGACAAGAACACTGAGTCCCATACTCTCTACTACCCAGTATCCTAGAGCCTGTCACCTGAAGCGGTGAGGATAAGCCTCAGGGCTCCATCAGGCATTTGAGCAATGCCTCCAAAAATAATAGCTGCTTAAAACATACACATCTGACCAGGAGCAAAAGGACACACACAAGGTGCTCACTTGCATCATAAGGAGCACCTAAGATTGTTGAAATATAAAAAGAACACTCTTCCCAAATCTCTGCATGCACACATAATTCCAGAGCATTCAGGAATCACAGAATCACAGGGATTGGAAGGGACCTTGAAAGATCATCTAGTCCAATCCCCCTGCCAGAGCAGGAACACCTAGATCAGATCGTACTGAAACCTGTGTGATGCTGAAGGAATCTTTGCAATGGCTATTGTGCTACTCTACAAAAGATTTTTAAGTGCAGTCCCTTACCCTTGGCACATACATTTCTTCAGTCCACTAACACACCTCTAGGGGAAGGCTCCAAAAAGTGGTAATTCCTTACAAAGAAACTAGCCCTGGAATCCATCCTAGAAGAAAACAACTTCAAAACTTCACCTTAAACCAAGAAACCACAATAGACTAATATGGGAGAACATCCCTTCCCAGCAGTTAGGGAAACCCCCAAGTAGCTCTGGAAGCCTACGTAACTCAAAGGGAACTGCATGTGCATTCAGAATTCAAGGAGAAAGTCTGCATACAGGACCTAGAAGTTACTCTTTCACAAGCCACAGTGTTTTATACTGTGAAACTTTAAATCACAAAATGGTTAGAAGAGACCATGAGATGCTCAGCTCACGCCTCCACACGGGGCGAGGCCAGCTTTAGCTAAATCATTCCCAGGCCACCCATCCTGGTGCTTTGCCACAGGAAAGGTTGTCTCTGGGGTATGAACTGGAAGAGGAGACTGTCAGGCCATTACTTGTCCTCTCCACAACAGAGAGGGAAAACAATTCAGTTGCTATCTATTCTCACTCTGCAGCAACACTTAATGCATTTGAAGCCTTGCCTCCATCCATTCTTTCAGACAGAACCATCTCAGATTCCTTCATTCTCTCTTTATATGGGAATAGTTTCTAGAGGTGCAACTGTCTCCATTGCTGTCCAAGAGATTGTCTTTGACTGTCCCTCGCCATTCTTGGGAAATATCATCTAGACCACCCTACTGTGTCCTAATAGAGATGGGACCATCTTCCACTTGGATTCCACTTAAAATCCACATAGTTTTGCTCAGGACACAAGCTGCCTGGTTGTTATCTTCAAGAATGTACCTAAGCACACTTTCTGGTGTTAGGGTACTAGCTAGTTTGTGTTCACCATCCAGAAACTACAGAAGACATTTGGAGAAGACACTCAGCACATACTGCTATCAAGAGTAAAATCAGAAAATCCAGTGTTTCCTCATGAACTCGTATCACTGATGATTTCTTTCTCTAAAGGAAGGTTAAACCTTAGAGAACATCAAAGGCAAACAGCCTTGCTCAAAGTTTCTCTTTATCTAGCAGTGACCAAACAGTTAGGAGCATGTGTTCAGGTGTCACCATCTGTTGGTATGCCCTTGCCAGCTGTGTCAGAGAATGCATGTCCGTGCAGCTGCAGATATCTGCCTCACATGGCCTCTGGACTCCTGAGTGCCTTCTCAGACCCAACACTGAGAAGAGGGCATCTATTACCATCCAACAGCTCACTACATCAGTCTAGCTGAGGGGTTTTGACCCTGAACAACTGGAGGGTCAGAAACAGGAAAGACACAGTCTTCAGCTCTTCATTGTCCACTTCCAAAATCTAAAATAATCAGCTAATTCACTGCAACAAACATCATCTGTAACGATCCAGCCTAGGGCCACACACTGAGACCTGTACAGATTTAGCTCTTTATGCTTCACCAGGCAGGAACTGAGAACGTTGCATTGCCAGGTGCCCGCTATGAACCTTCATCTTCCTTGTGCAGTGTCAGCTTCCTTATCCAAAAGGCAAGGACCTGCCAGCTACTGTCCCACTTCTGTGGGCCAAGTGGCCAAGGAGAGGAGCGACACAGCAAGTACCTCACTAACAGCAGCTGCTCATCCTCAAGTTTTCCAGCAGCTTGTTTGCAGTGTTAGCTACAAGATCACTTCTTGAGATTTCTACTTAAAAGCACTCCTGCTTTCTTGACAGGGTCTCTCCATTAGCAAGATTAAACAGACAGCAGCAAATGCTCTGTTCCAGATCAGATTCACAGCTGACCTTGCTCATTAATTTGGCAGTGTTCAGAAACACACAGAGGCATACTATAAACACTTCAAGGGTGGGTGTCAGGAGGATGGGGCCAGTCTTATCTCAATGGTGCCCAGTGACAGAACAAGAGGGAATAGGCACAGATCTGAACGTAGGAAGTTCCATCTAAACATGAGGAGGAACTTCGTGGAGGATGGCAGAGGCTGCCCAGAGAGGTGGTGGAATCTCTGTCTCCAGAGACATTCCAAACCCCTCCTGGACACGTTCCTGTGCAACCTGCTCTGGGTGGACCTGCTTTGGCAGGAGGGTTGGACTAGATGATCTCCAGAGGTCCCTTCCAACCCCATAACATTCTGTGATCCATGGATGAGCCACTGAACAAGTTACAGTACCTGTGGGATAGCACCGTAATTCCAGATATAGCCTTTATGGGGAAACACGTTCGCTACGTAGCGCAGTTTTCCTTTCTTAACGTCTTGCTTAATTGGGTTTAAGGGATCCTTTGTTGCAATCTGAAAGAAAAGTTGCAGAAATTTCTCTACACTGCACTCTAAGAAAACCCAAGCAATTCTATTTTTTTTTTTTCAATGAAGCTGACTGCTAACTGACAAGGCAAGAGACCAGGAGCTGACCCTGAAGCCAACAGTAGATGTTGGACAACTGCATTTCCTGTTGCGTTGCCACCTCCTGGGATACAGCTTTCAGCAGACTTACAAAGCTCAGAAGCACACAGGGCTCAGAGCTATAAGATGCCATAATCAGAAGCCACATAAGAACAACAAGTTATTCCAACTTCTGCCAGCCTCAGCCTCCAAACAAAAGGTCTCCAGCATTAAACCAGCACTTACATGAGAAATGCCTGTAACATGGCACCTGTTTTACCTTATTTACTGGGGCTAAATGATTTTCTTGTTAGCTATGGAGCCACCAATGTTAGGTCACTCTGATTCAGGATGTGGAGGCAAGAAGCAGAGAAACAGCAAAGCCAAAGACTAATAGACAAGTCAGCCTGAATACTTCTGAACTGTAATATAGTTACCTCCATCTTAGCGTTTGTCCATCGAGGTACTTCCACAACCATGTTGAAGACATCCTGAAGAAAGGAAAATACCAGTGAATGAGAGGGAATCTCAAGACCAGTCTTTAAACTAGTGAGCATGTATAAGTATGAAATCCAGCCAGTACACATGAAAACCATGACTTTTTTGCCTTTTTCTTTTTTAAAAGTGCTAGTTTTGATACAGCTGATAGAAGTCCTGTAGTCCAGTCAGTAACATGTCATCATGTAAAGCTTGTCAGATGACACCTGAAAACATCTCCTGTGGACTCCATCTGGGCTGAGACAGCCCTTGAGACTTCGATGCCAGAGTTTCAAGAAAATAAGCTTTTCCAAACTTGAACTGTAGCATTTTCTGTTTGAAGAGATTATGGCTTTTAACACAAGAAGTCAGACCTTGTTCCCTAACATTGACCACGTTTCTAATCTCCAGGTTAAGCAGTATTAGCACTGCAAAATCCCTCACACCTGTATTGCACCATAAATAGATTGCTATTGCAATGAGTGTTGTTACACCATTTACTTTGCCCACACCCTTCCCTAACAGAAGTTTATTGCGAACCCCTAATGGCAAGGGGGTCACTGCTCATTTGCAATTTAAAAGTATAAAGGTTTATACTAAATGCTATTTCTAAATAGCTTGAGGGGAGGAATGAGGCAACCATAACTGGCTAGGTATGGTGCTTCCAGCTTTGCAGGCAAGGAGAGTCTACTTGGGGGTGCATCTTTGTTGGGCTCACAGTTTCTCCAGAGTCCAACTGACAAACCTGCCTTGGTCTACAACACCCTGAGAATAGCCCAAGGTCATTCCTTCACAAGGCCAAGACATGCAGGTACAGATAAGGTCAGCACATCCCAGCCCTAGACTGAAAAAAACACTCTGCAATCCTCTCAGTGTCTTAGAAGTCTAAGGATAAAGATCAAGGAGCCCAGAGAGAGCAAGACAACCTTTTGATTTAAGTTGGGCTCCCTACTGTAGCTGGTAACGAACCCACTAAGTAACGAGTAAAATCTCTGTGAAGAGGCACTCCAGCAACAGAAAGAGGTCTAATGTGATCAGCACTATTGTGTAACTTGGGGAACTCTGACCTTCAGTGATACTTGCTTCTCTTAATGACTTGGCACAGAGATCCTGGCAAGCAGCACTAAGTGCCTGAAGGCACACCAGTAGTCCAGTTTCCCTTGTTAATCATTACCAGTCCACGGAAACCCTCCTCACCCCTATACTCACTCCCCTGCTCTTTCCTCCCTTGTTCCGCAAGCGTCTGCAAAGCGGAATATCATCTGGATTTTCCTTGTCCAAGTCACCTTTCAGACACCTGCTTTTGAAAACCGCGTTCCCAGTCGGCCACAGAAACCAGTTTACTGCTGTCCTCAATGATTACAGTCTGTCTGCTCCCTTCTGAGCAGGCAAAAGCCACCCCAGACTTCCCAGAGCGTGTTCTGACCACACCTGCACCTCAAAGCTCAGACACTTTTTAGAAGTTCATCTCCCGATTCTACATGCTGTTTTCCTTTCCCATAGCTACCTCTCTACCTCCAAATTACACCTCTCTCTATCTCACCCATTAGAACTGCTCATCTCTTACATTTCTCAAGCTCCACAGCTTTTTAATACGCATTGAAACAAGAAATGTGCCACAAAGGTAAAGAACACAGAGAGAGCCTGAGTTGCCACTGAAAAAGCATTCAGTGAAAACCGAAAGCACAGCCATTTTGGTTTCCTAGAGCTGAGGCGTTTCATACAGTGATTCAGAACAGCCTAATTTAACTAAGCACTGGCTGCTGGAAGGATGTAAAAGCCCTGCATCACTGCATGCAGCAGTTTCGCCAGCTGCACTTTTGGTGAGGCAGGAGGTCCCCAGGAGCCAGCTGCAGCAAGAATTTAACATCTTTGCCTTCTGTTCAGCAGCTGACCACACTGCAGGCATAAAGCAGCCTTACTGCAGTCGAAACTCAAGCCTGAAAAATCACGCAGCATGAGCATATACCTCCACAGGAGCGGATGGAAACGTTTAGCTTTGTGGAAAAACTGCTTCTTTTAACACAAAATGCTTTTGCACGACCTCCTGAGCAGACAGGACAACCACTCGTATCTCAGACAGAAATATGGGACGGAGATAAATCTGGCCTTTTCTCCTGCGTTGCTCTACCCGAGGCTGAGACTGCGAGAAAAGGCAGCCCCGTTCTCAGCAAGATTCGGTGATGCTTCCGATAGCGAGAAGCAGCCTAAGGAACCGGGAGTCTCCCTCGGGCAGTTCAGGCGTGGAGGACCGTAGCCCCTGAGGAGCCCTGACAAAAATACTCACCCCAAAGCTCCAGCTGTCACCAGCCCCAAACCAAGGAGGCCATACTCAGCCATCTGGCTTTGGTGGCCCTTGCCCCCTGCAAGGCAGCCGGCCCTTTTCCATCCCCTTACCTTGCTGGCATCCGCGTAGATAGGGATATCGTGGAAGGGGGAGATGTAGCGGCCGGTGGCGTCCTCTGTAAGGCAAAGTGAGGGGAGACAAGTCAGGCCAGGGCTGAGGGGAGGCCCCAGGTGAGGCGGGGGAGGCCGAGGGGCTGCGCACCTCAAGAGGCGGGGGCTCCCCCTTGGCCTCCAGAGGAACCCGACCCCGCAGCGCCCCCCGCGATGGGACGAAGGGGAGAAGGAGGAAGAAGGCAGCAGGCACTCACTGAAGAAGAGCCGGTACTCCAAGCTGTGAGGGGCGGCCCGCTCCTCCACGCTGTAGCCGGCCATCCTGCCGCGCTCAGCCCGCCGGCGGACGCACTGCGCAGGCGCGGAGCGACACACCTTCCCCCCCCTCCGCCCCGCAACTCAGCCCCAGACGCCGGCAACTGCGCAGGCGTAGAACTCACGCCGCTTCCCCCCCCCACCTCACCCGGTGCCACGCGGCCGGGTTCTCCCCCCTCCTCGCCTTGGTGGCGCCGCGGAATCCGGGGCGGGGGGGGACACCCGGTGGAGGAGGGGGCAATTCAAGATGGTGCTGGTTAGCCCGGCACGGCGTGGGGTGGTCCAGCGTGGCCACGGCAGCATGGTGTGGCAGGGTCCGGCACAGCATGGCTCGGTTCAGCATGGCGATGGCAGCGTGGTGCAGCAGGGTCCCATTGTGGACATGACATGGAATCGGGGGATTGTCAGAGCTGGAACGGACCCCCTAGAGCTCATCCAGTCCCACTCCCCTGCTAAAGCAGGGTTGCCCAGAGCACATCACTTAGGGCTGCATCCAGGAGGGGCTTGAAGGTCTCCAGAGAAGGGGACTCCACACCTTCCCATGGTAGCCTCTGCCGCGGCTCTGACACCCTCACCCCTAACAAGTTCCTCCTCATATTCCAATGGAACTTCCTGTGTCCCAGCTTGTGTCCGTTGCCCCACGTCCTGTCACTGGAATCCACTGAGAAGAGTCTGGCTCCATCCTCCTTCAACACACCCTAGATAAGGTCTCCCCTCAGCCTTCTCTTCTCCAGGCTAAAGAATCCCAGCTCTCTCAGCCCTTCCTCCTCAGGGAGATGCTCCAATCCCTTTACCGTCTCTGTTGCCCTACGCTGGACTCTCTCCAGCAGTTCCCTGTCTCTCTTGAACTGGGGAGCCCAGAACTGGAGGCAGGATTCCAGTTGTGGCCTCACAAGTGCAGAGCAGAGGGTGAGAATGACCTCCCTTGACCTACTGGCCACATTCTTCCCTACGCAGTTCAGGATTCCATTGGCCTCTTGGCCACAAGGGCACATTGCTGGCTCATGGACAATTTACTGTCTACCAGGACCCCAAGATCCTTCTCCTCAGAAGTATTTTCCAGCAGGTCCACACCTAACCTCTATTGGTATCTAGCATTTTTCCTCCCCTTCATGGGCTTTTGTTGAACCTCATGAGGTTCTTCTTTGCTCTCCAGCCTGCCAGGTCATGCCGGATGGTAGCATAGCCCTCTTGAGTGTCAGTCAGCCCTCCCAGTTTGGTATCATCAGCAAACTTGCTGAGGATACACTCTGTCCCCTCATCCAGCATGGCCATAGCAGCACAGCATGGCTTGGTCCAGCACAGCATGGCATGGTCCAGCATGGCATGGCTTGGTTCAGCATGGTGTGGTATTGTCCAGCACAGCATGGAATGGTCCAATGTGGACATGGCACCATGGTGTGGCATGGTCAAGCACAGCACAGTATGGTCCAGCAAGGGACTGCATGTTTCTCCATGGTGTGGCCAAGTATGGCATGGGACAGCCTCTTCACACACATTCTCTCCAACTGCTCTCTGCTCCCTGTCCTCCCTGGCCACATGCACTGGATGGGTTCTGGGTAAAGGAGGTGCTGGCAGGGCAGAGGGACCCATGGTGCTGGGGGGCTTGGCTGGTGGTCCCCGTCTGCCCCTCATCCAGGATGGTGCTGCTAGGGTAAGCAGAGGAGCCAAGGCAGGGACATGGCTTCATCAGGACATGCCTTTATTTCAGTGGTTTATGGCCCACAACGGGGTGAATCCCCATTCCCCACCCCACAAGCCCTTGGTTGAAAGATGCCTGGTGGCCACAGCTACTTATCCATCCCACGCAGGGACACCAGGGCGGCGTGGTGCCAGTGGCCCAGACTCAGAGGCAGGTGGTGAGTCACTGACCCGTGCCTGGGCGAAGACGCGGTTGCGAGTGCCAAAGAGGATCCCACGGCCATGGCTCCTGGGGGTGTAGGAGCCATGATGGTGGTGGCGATGGCGGTGGGGTGAGCAGAAGGGGGCCCTGAAGGCCTCCTGGAAGCCTCGGCGAAAGTTCTCATTGAAGTAGCCATAGATGATGGGATTGGCACTGCTGTTGAAGAAGGCCAACCAATGCGCGAAGGGGAAGACGTAGACGGTGACCAGGCGGAGCTGGCCCTCACTCAACCGCCCATAGTCTGTCAGTAGCATCAGTGTCCAGAGGGGCAACCAGGAGAGGGTGAAGAAGAGAGCAACAATGATGAGCATGTTGATGACCTTGGCCTTCCTTCGGGAGACCCTCCTCCCCTCCGGCTCCCCTTGGCTGCGGTCGGGGGCTGCTGACTTGAAGAGTTTGAAGGCGATGCGGGCATACATGATGACAATGAGGGCGAGGGGGGCCACATAGATGTGGGAGAAGAGGACAGTGGTGTAGATCCTCCTCATCCCTGTCTCAGGCCAGGCCTCCCAGCAGGAGTAGAGGGGGTAGGAGTTGTTGTAGGTGTCCACCATGAAGTGGTGCTCCTCTCTGGTGACAGTCAGGGTGATTGCAGCAGGACACATGATGAGCAGGGCCAGCACCCAGATGATAGCAATGGTCACCAGGGCTTTCTTCAGCGTCAGCTTCTGGCGGAAGGGGTGGACAATGCAGCGAAACCTGCAGGAGGACAGATGGTGATTGCTTTGGGCATGTGGTGGAAAGTCCCTGGGGAAGGAGGGCTGCCAAGACCCAGGGATTGGAAGGGAAGGTAAGACGGGTTGCCCTACATATGGCTTTTGGTGGCAGAGACAGGTTGAGATCTCTCCAGCTTTGGTGTTTTCAGGCCAAGATAAGGAAGGACACCTTGCTAGGATTCCCCATGGACAGCTTAGTGGCCTTACAGAGAGATGGGTGGTGCTTCTGATGCCCCTGGGAGACTTCCCATGACGAAAAACAGCACAGCACACCCAAACACTCTGAGGGGAGGCCTCATCCCCACGTCCCTCATGCCAACATACCTCTCCACGGCAATGGCCACCAGCGTGAAAACAGAAGCGGAGACAGACATGCCCTGCACCAGGCCGCTCATTTTGCACATGGCGTTGTCAAAGGGCCAGCCTGCAAGGGGACACCATGGAGGTTGTAAGTGCCTTTGGCTTGGCATCAGCAGCCCCCTCTAGATGTCCATATCCACCGTGTTGTTGCTGGGGGATGCTAAATCCTGCTCCTAAGGGTGGGCTGCATTTTTGGCTCTTACAGAGATGGCTTTTAGCAATACAGATGCTTGGAGAAAACCTCCAAAATTAGTAAAAAACATGCATATTACAAATCTTACCAGAAGAAGAAGTCAACAGCTGTCAGAAGACAGTCAAGCTATTGGAAGTAGTCAGCATCGATTCACCAAGGGGAAATCATGTCTGACTAATCTGATAGCCTTCTACGATGGCATGACTGGATGGAAAAATGAGGGGAGAGTGATGGATGCTGTCTACCTTGACTTGAGCAGTGTCCCACACCATCCTCATAAGTAAGCTTAGGAGATGTGGGTTAGATGAATGAACAGTGGGGTGGACTGAAAACTGGCTGAAAGACAGAGCTCAGAGGGTTGTGATTAGTGGCACAGACTCTAGTTGGAGGTCTGTAACAAGTGGTGTTCCCCAGGGGTCGGTACTGGGTCCAGTGCTCTTCCTTATAATCATCAGTGACCTGGAGGAAGGGGTAGAATGTACCCTCAGCAAGTTTGCTGATGACACAAACCTGGGAGGGGTGACTGACACACCAGAGACTGTGCCACTGTACAGTGAGACCTGGACAGGCTGGAGAGTTGGGCAGAGAGGAGTCTGGTGAAATTCAACAAGAGCGAGTGTAGGGTCCTGCATTTGGGGACAAATAACCCCCTGCACCAGGACAGGTTGAGGACTGACCTGCTGGAGAGCAGCTTTGAGGAAAAGGACCTGGGAATCCTGGGGGGCAACAAGATGCCCATGAACCAGCAATGTGCCCTTGTGGCCAAGAAGGCCAGTGTCATCCTGGGGGGGCATCAGGAAGAGGTGTGACCAGCAGGTGGAGGGAGGTCATCCTCCATGGTGAGGCCCCATCTGGAGCACTGGGTCCAGTTCTGGGCTCAAGGACGGGAAAGGACAGGGAACTGCTAGAGAGGTTACAGCAGAGGGGTATAAGGAAGATGAGGGACCTGGAGCATCTCTCTGATGAGGAAAGGCTGAGGGACTTAGGTCTTTTTAGTCTGGAGAAGAGAAGGCTAAATCTGATCAACACCTATAAATCGCTTAAGGGTGGGTGTCAGGAGGATGGGGCCAGGCTTTTTCCGTGGTGCCCAGGGACAGGGCAGGAGAGAATGGGCACAAACTGGAACATAGGAAGTTCCATCTAAATGTGAGGAGGAACTTCTTGACTTGGAGGGTGGCAGAGCCCTGGCAGAGGCTGCCCAGAGAGGTGGTGGAGCCTCCTCTGGAGATGTTCAACCCCCCGGACACATTTCTGTGGGACCTGCTCTGTGTGGCCCTGCTTTGGCGGGAGGGTTGGACTAGATGATCCCTAGAGGTCCCTTCCAACCCCATACGTGTGATTCTTACAAACTCAGGGAGCACAGCGATTGTCATTTCTCCTACCCTTATGAATGCCTTGAGCTGTTATCACAGGGACCGACCTTGGGATCCTTTAATAAGAAGGACTTTCATACTTTTTCTTGACCCCTGATAAGGCATTGGCAATAAATAAGGCACACTCCGTAATGAATAAATACAGACTCTGCCCCAGCTACCGCTTCAGCCGAGCTCCTCCAACTCTGCCAATGTCGCCTTTTATCTTTGGAAAGGTTAATGGGCAGAGCTGAGCCAGTGCGGGGAGCAGATCAATGCAAGAAGAGGGTTTTTTTTTCAGTGCTGCTTGATGGAAAACAGCTGAACTTTAAATAAATATGTAAATGCGACATTGAGGCCATACTTATTTTGCCAAAAAATGTCCAAAACCTAAAAAAAAAACCAAACCAACAAAAGTAGCTTTCCCCCTAAAATAGTAGGTCTAAATGAAATTATACCTTTCATCAGATGTGGTTGAGTGGCCACCACCTGCCCTCCTTATCCTCAACAAAATAAAGCATCTACAGGCAGGAGATTTGGTGTAGGTCTCATGTGTGTGGGGTGGAAGGTGAGTGATGTTCCCCATCAATTTCACACCTCCTACGGCCCCACTCACCTGTGATGAGGTTGTCCACCAAGGTCGTGGGCATGCAGAAGATGCCCACCAGCAGGTCGCTGATGGCCAGGTTGAGGATGAACATGTTGGTGACAGTCCGCATCTGGCGGTTCTTCACCACAATGAAGCACACCAGGATGTTGCCAATCATGCACATGAGGAAGATGAAGGTGTAGGCCAGGATGAACATGGCGGCCACAGGGGAGGAGTGCTGGTAGTAAGCCAAGAAGGTGTAGTTCTCCCTCAGAAGGTGGCTCTTGCTTGCGGTGGAGTTGGACCAGCTGCCGTTGGAAGGGTCTAGGGAAGGGAACACAGGAAAATGAAACTGGAAGAGTATAAAGCGATTATTCCCATAGTTTCTTAGTGCCCTCAGAGGTGGATTTTCATATTTATATCAGTGCCCAGCCTGGCTGGGATATCTCCTGCTGGGATTAGCTCAGCATCCCAACCAGGTTCCTTCTCATTGGGTTATGTGGCCCAAAATACCACAGCACCTTGGCTGAATTATTATTTTATATCATTATTCTGATGAGGAATTAAAGAAGCTCAGAAGACATCCTGTTCTCATGAGATTTTGGGTTTTTTTAGGGATGATGGAAGGAAGAGAATTCCATGTCCCGACACCCCAACACTCCGTCCGCGTGGGATCCATGTGTGTGTGGCCCCTGGCATGGCTGGCCTGGGAACATCCCCGCTCCTGGGTGGCTGCTGCTGCTTCTCCTTGCTCTTCCGAGGTTTGCAGTTTGAGATCCCCCAAAATCTTCTCCTCGACAAAGCCACAGTACCCAAGGGAGATGGGCTGGCGCAGAGGAAGACCCTGCCCTCCCCTTATATAAAGCAATAATTAGGCATAATTATGATCATTACCTGTGACCCAGAGAGCTTCTGAGGGAGGGGGAGATAGCATTTTGGCACTACAAATTTAACGGGGGGAGCAGGTCTGTGCAGCACCCACCCTCGGGTGTCCCCAGCTTGACGTAGGCAGGGACGCAGGAGGGTGCTGGGCGCAGGCAGGAGCTGCCTGCAGCGGTGACGGGACTTAACTCCAGGCTGCGATTTTAAGGCAAGAAAAGGTGTATTTTTGCTTTAAGGCTCAGCCTAACCGCCTGCAGGTCAGCCCTGCTCTGCCAAAGCACTGCAAAGCCCGCTGCATGGTGGGCGGCTGGATCATCCCCCCGTCCTTGTGCCGCTGCCGGTGCTCAGCTCACTAGCCAAGATGCTTTTCCTGGCCACCGGGGCCACTGGCTTTCCACGTCGTGATACCCTGCCCAGCCTCTGTACCCCTGGCTCTGGGCACGGTTTTCAGCCACCACATTCCCAGCAGGGCTTCAGAAAGGCACCAGGGTTTGGTTTTTTTCCGCACTGGCAGGGGAGAAGGAGCCACTCAGAGAGGAAAGGAAACATCAGGGCTGCTGGGGCAAGACGCTCCGGCTGGTTGGCATCAGATTTGCACCTGCACCAACGGGCTTAGTTAGCAGAAGCTCTAGAAAAGGCTGTGAAGAGATTGCCCGAAACCTGCGGTATTAAGCCCAAAACTTTGCTGGACTTTATCTCTTTGGGCTGCAGTGTCTTGCAGCATTAGAGGGAAGTGGGTGTCCTAGGGATGAGGAATCACGGGCGGTTTCCAAAGCGAGGTGGAAGATGAGGAGAGGAAAACGCAGGGCTGCCGAGTGTCCGGGTTTGGTGCTGGGTGGATGGAGGTGTCCTCCGTTCGGCGCTGAACATCTCAGGCAGGCTGACAAGAGGATGTCGGGGGGGACCAGGCGGGGAGGGGTGTGTGTGTGTGGGGGTGATGAACCACCTGCCTCCCTGCCTTGGCGGTGGGAAAGCGCTGCAGANGAGGAGGGGAGCAGTTTGCCCCTGTCCTTTAACCGCCCCCCCCAACCTCCACCCGGGGCTGAGTCCCGGTGCCGGTACCGCCGTGCCGGTGCTGCCGTGCCGGTTGCGGCTTCTCGCCGGCTGC
>VZTM01036424.1:501455-519057 GCA_013400555.1 Jacana jacana
GGGGGGGCGACGACGACGACGATGGGGGGGACAGCCTCCCATCGCCATGGATACCGGGGTACGCGCACGCACCCCCCCACTCCCGAGGCAGCACGGGTGGGGGCAGCCCACGGGAAGCAAAGGGGAAAGCCGGAGCAGGTTTGTTCCCTGAGGAGGGATGGACTTTGTGTCCCCCTCGCTGCCCCTGAGGTCCCCACGCTGATGCTGGTGCTTGGTTCCTCTTTTCCAGTGTCCCCAGTAGTGCTCCTGACTGTCCTGGGATGGGAAACGTGCTGGGAACACCAACACGAGCCAGGAGGACCCGTCTTCCACCCTGTGTAAATCACCCCTGCGATGGGGAAAGCAGCATGGTCTTTAGGGATGCTGGTCCTGGCTGATTCCAGCTCCTCCACCATTGCCAACATCAACATCCTTCCCCCTCCCTCCCCCCTTACCATGGTCTTTTACCAAAGTTGGGTTTGGGCAAATCTAGAAGTCAAATATTTCTATTTCTGGCAGTCCCCAGCATAGAGAAGCATTTGTCCCTTAAAAACACAAAGGAGCAAACGGGGGAGATGTTTAAACAAGGCATTTTGAGAGAACGCCTGTGATTTCTGCCAGGAGTTTTTCTGCAGGTAGCCAGCTGCTAAGGGACGCCAGCATGCCTGGCAGTGGCCTCCCCACCACCAAGGACCCACCGTCCTCAGGCCATAACCTGAGCCCCACCGCCCATTCCTTCCTTGGAAAGAAAAGGGCATGACTTGAAGACCCACAGCATGCAAGAGGCAGGTACACACTTCTGGGGACACCCATAGGGTACGAAGTGTGTGTGGACCTGCTGGTACTGGGTCACTTCAGTTTACATGGTGAAAAACCATGGGAAAAAAAAACAATTTCCCTAGCAAAATCCAGGGAGATACTGCTCAGGTCCAGGCAGAATCCAGCCAGGGGCATCAGCCCAAGCTGCAGTGAGCACCTGCGGAGATCTGCGAAGGGGCTTCTCTAAGGAGATCGTGACTGAGAACTCAAATTCAGGTCAATTGGTCAAAAAAACCATCCACGTGTAACAGGAAAACATTTAATCAGGCATTTTGGCACACTGCCATGTCAGCAATTCAGGGGGGAACCCTCACGGCTACAGGGATGTCCCCCACCTTCCCAGCCCTGGAGCAGGGCAGCAGATGCTCCCCATCACCAGCCAGGCAGGCCCCCATGGTCACACTGCACGCGTCCTGGCTCCGCTCTTCCTCCCCAAGCGCTTGGCAAAACACAAAGCAGGAGATTCCCCGCCTCGGGGAGCTGGCAGAGCCATCCCTTCGCAGAGGAGCCCTGCTACTTGCTTTTTATTAAGGAAAACAAAGAGGGACTGGCTGCCTTGCTGCTGGTTTGGGACAGAAACAGGGATGTAGCGGGGACTGACCTATGCCCAACCACTCTTGCAGGCAGTCACCCCCTGGCAGAACTCGCCTGGGCACCCCAAGACCCTCTCAGGCTTTGGGGACGGGCTCCTCTGGTGACAGCAGCAGGTCGAAGGGGACGAGGGGCCGGACGAGGAGCCGCACCTCGGGGCCGACAGGGTTCGCCCGCAGGTTGAGGCTCCGCAGCGATGCCATGGTGGCCAGCTTCTCCACTGGCACCTCTGCAAAAGAGAGTGCCAAGGTGAGCATCCATCCCGGCATCGTCTGCTGGGGAATTTGGAGCAAACCCCGCTCCCGTTGGTCTCCAGGGTTTACATCAAACCAGAAACACCATCAAATAATGTTAAAACGTGTGACTATTCAAATGTCTCAACAAGGCGCAAACACCACGATATTAAATGTGAACACCGTCCTCCAGTTCTCCTGGCCCTAAAAAAAACCCTGCTGCGGTGCTAAACTGGTATTCAAAGACTTATTCCCCTATTTTATTCCCAGTGTTGCAATGCCCAGGGGCCCTCACCAAGCTAACAGGAGAGCACATGCTCTTTGCCCTTGTTGGACAGGCTGCAAAATGGCTTTTGGCCACAGCCAGGCACCCTCCTATTTTGCAATTTCCATGATTCTGAATGCTTTCCTTTAAGTTTGCTTTTTACATTAAAAAAAGGTGCCCATCTCATGGATGGTCTCGATATGAATCCATTGAGAGCAGAGGAACAATACCAATATGAAAACCTAATCATTAAGATCACTAAAAGATGACAGATGTAGTACTTTGAGGCGAATCACAATATTTTGGGCTTGAGGAGCTCACCAGCCTGAGTTTACCAAGAACAGTTTCGTTTTCATTTGGCCACCAAATTGACAAGAGCCTTTTACATCCCCAGCTCTGATTTCTTCTGCCAATACTTGGAGCAGAATCACAGCATTGTGATTGCAGCTGGGCAGGTGATTTTGTGATTTTAAAATTATGAAGCTTATTTTATGCTGCAAAAAGTCTCAAACACCTTGATGGCTTTTTTTTTGGGGGGGTTGTTTTCCCCCTCTCTCCTGCAGAGACCAGTACTATTTTCTGTAATACACACATTTCTTAGCAGCCCATCTCTCTCATCAGGCTCTGAGCTTCACATGGATTTTTTCATACCTCTTCTTTATGGTGGATTTATTCTGCTCCCCTATATAGTCTTGCATTTTTTTCCCCCCTTGATGCACAAAAATAGATGGTTTGGGGTTTTCTTGATAGATCTTCTAGTTTAATGATCTTAAAAGGCTATGCAGAGCACTAAACCCCTGCTTTGCTTAAATGTAGGGAGTTAAGGAAAGTATTTAAAGGAGCAAGCCTTGCCCAGGGTGGGAAGAGCCCAGCTCTGCAGCTTAATTCAAGGTAAGGAGTGGTGACTCAGCCACGGCATGAAGGGACAGGCAGGGCAGGGTATGAAGTGCAACCTATAGCTATACGTGCCATGGGAGCCACAAACCCCTCTATGAGCAACCCAAAGCATCACTCGCCAGCTCCCCGGTGGATTAAGCACTCGCATCCGGGCCTGAATTATTCATGCTGGCTTCCCCACTTAAGCAAAAGAAGGAAGCACACTAAAAAAAAAAAAAAAAAAAATCTTTTTCATAATTAAAGCAAACAGTAATTTTCTCAGATCAGAAGATGATAATAAATGAGCAAAAAAACCCAGCTCCTTGAGATGAAAGGGCTATCAGGAGGCATGTGAGGAGATAGATATGAAAGGGCTGCCAAGGCATCCAAGGAGATAGGCAATGAAGACTAACAGCCTTGAAGGTCCCCCTGCCCATGTGCAGCTGCAAATTGAAAGGGGAAAGGACCCTGCTCAACTCAGTGGAGCTGCTTCCCGGTCATGTTTCAGCCTTAACCACGTCCTTTGGTGGCCACGGGCTCCTGCCAGCCTCCTACAAACCTGGTGATGGAAAACTGCTTGCTGCCTCCTCCGCAGCTATTAACAAAGATGTGCTTTCCATGCTATCACAAATTAGGAGTGGCTGTTGGACTGCTCAGGAAGAGAAAATTAGCCACAGTTGCCCCAAGTGGTGTGGTGCCTAGCCTTGATAGTGGTCTCCACCATCTGCCTTGCCATCTCAACACCTTCTGCATTAAACAATCAAGGAATAAGGGAAAAAGAAATGGAAGCTTCAGGCACCAAAACAACACATAGTTGCAGTGGTATCAAAACCCAAACCACTAGCAAGCATCACATTGACAAAGAAAACCACAGCCACTCTCCACCTCCCATTTGCAGGGCATGCCTGCCTTGCCTTTTTATCTGGAGCAAGGTCCTCAACTTGTTACTGGGCTAAGTGGGGCAGCCTGGGTCCCAAATTATAAAAGGCAGCAAAATGTACCTCCTCCCTATGCTGACTTGGCTGAAGATATATAGGTGCTGATGCTGGAGGGCTGCACAAGGGTAAGCTTTCAAGTGTCTCAATGGATTCTCTAGGAACGTTCCTCAAAATAAGAAGGACATGAACCTGTTGGAGGGGTCTAAAGGAGGCTGGAAAGATGCTCAGAGGACTGGAGCACCTCTGCTATGAGGACAGGCTGAGAGCTGGGGGTGCTCAGCCAGGAGAAGAAAAGGCTTCAGGGAGACCTTATATAGCGCCTTCCAGTATGTGAAGGGAGCTGTGGGAGAGATGGGGAGAGACTCTTTGTCTGGGAGGGGGTAATGGCTTTAAACTGAAAGAAGGGAAACAAGCTAAATATTAGGAAGAAACCTTTTGCTATGATAGTGGCTGCCCCATCCCTGGAGGGGCTCAAGGCCAGGCTGGATGGGGCTTAGAGCAACCTGCTCTGGTGGGAGGTGTCCCTGCCCAGCTGGAGCAGAGCAGCTGGAACTTTAAGGGCCCTTCCTACCCAGACCATTTTGTAATTGTGTGATGGGTGGAGATGCTATCTCCTGCAGCCTGGCCTGAGATCTCCTGGGGTTAAACAAGTGTTCTGCTGCCACGTTCTTGTGTGCAAAGGGCTCAAATCCTACTTGCTGTTAATGAAAAATGATAATTTGTGCTGGCTAAGTTCAAGCTGATGGGGGTCTCCTTAACTGTTCTTCCACTGCTGTGCCAAGCTGGTGTGGGTGGAAGAAGTGTTTATAAATAGAAGCTCATAAAGAACATATAAATCTGTATTAGCATATAAAAATGTATATAGATATATAAAAATGTGAACTCCTGTGCAGATAACTGGCACCAAGGCTTATTGTGCAATCTAACTGCAGGCTCCGTGTGCTGTCCCTGTGCAGAGCAAGGAGCTTTGTCCTTGTACAAGCTGAGCCTATAAGGCTTGAGGGTAAGCCAAGGAGATACCACCATGGTCCCAGAAGGTGAAACTAGGGATGAGATGCTTTGCCTTGGGTGTGAAGGAGTTGAGCTGCTGCGGTTCTGGGGATGCTCCGGTCCTTGGAAGGATATTGCTCCTAGGAGTCCAGGAGGCATTGGGGAAAGCACTTAGGGATGATGCAATTCCCTAAGCTTTTGTTTCCTTGGAAAAATGGGCTGCAACACCCCTGGTTTTCTAATTTCTACCTCTTCTCTTTCCCCAAAAAGTATAAAATATGCTAAACTTAACTCTTTCTGCATCCAGAAAACATCATGCTCATTACTTAAGATATGTCTCTAAAACATTTTAGCTTGATATTGTTAATGTTTACGCTGTCATTACTTTTCCTGAGTCTGGTCACAGCAGCTGAGGGCAGCCTGGTGGGAGGTGACCAAGCCTGGCAGCTGGATTTTCTAGCTGCCTTCTCCCTGAGGGATTACTCCAGCTGGGAACAACCCTTCATGGAGCCTATCCTCCATGCATTTAAAATGGGAATGCTGCAAGAAAAAGCTGTATTCCTTTCTTGCTGTAACCTGCTTGCCAAAATGAGTGGGAAATAGGAAGCTTGCAGGCCTTGTCTCCTCCACTGAGTCTGATTGAAACTTGATGAAGCTCAAATAGGGATGGAAGGAATTAAAAATGAGATAACTCTCTCTGGGAAGTGGGAGAGGAACAAAGGGGTGAAGAGAAAAACCCATCTTTTGCTGGCTCTTGTGAGAATGAGGAAGCAGTATTTAATGTCTTACATTTCTACAGGGAGCAGCTGATGCTGTTAATAAAACTCGTGTTGCAGGGAAGAGCTTTCCCAGCTGCAGCTGAAGTCATCCCAGATAAAACAGCAAAATTGAGTGGACTTGATATTCGCCTCCCTGGGGATCTGCGTGGGCTGGGGGGATGTTCCAGCCTCAGCTCTTTGAAAGCTTGCTCCTAAATAACTCCCCTTTTATCTACATGCTGCCCTTTTTGCCTGGCTTTTGGGGACTCCAAAGACTTCAGCTTTGTGCATTAAAGATGTTCCTCCCACGGCAGGGTTAGGGGCAAGCAGCTTTTGCATTGCCTTTCCTTTAATTTATTTTTCAAGATATTTTGTAGTGTTACAGCTACGATTTGCTCTAAGAAATGTTGAAGTGGGCTTGTGCCCTTACTTTGCCTGGCAGCAACCATCCCAGCCCAGCATCTTTGAAGGCAGTCCTGTGGGCAGGTCCTTTTTTCCTTAATTTTTTTATTAAATCTGGTGATTTGGAGTTGCCTTTGAGAGCTACATACCAGCCTGATGAATAGCGTGGCTTGAATGGAGATTGATTTCCCTCTATGCTGACAACAGCTTCACCCCAGGAGGCAACATTAAGCATCAGTAAAAGTAAGTGACTAAGGAGGCTCTACCTATTTAGCATCTCTCCTGTGCCTGTGTACCTTTCCCCCTGCCAAATTCACAGCTGGGTCACTAAGCCATCCCTCGACTCCAGCAAGGCTTTTGATGCTGTCTCCCATAACATCCTCAGAGGTGCAGGCTTCAGAGGCATGAGTGAGATGAGTGGACAGTGAGGTGGGTGGAGGATTGGCTGAAAGACAGAGCTCAGAGGGTTGTGGTCAGTGGCACAATCCAGTTGGAAGCCTGTAGCTAGGAATGTTCCTTAGGGGTCAGTACTGGGCCTGGGCCTCTCTGGATGAGGGAACAGTGTGCTCTCAGCAAGTTTGCTGGTGACACAAAACTGGGAGGAGTAGCTGATATGCCAGAAGGCTGTTCTGCCAGCCAGTGAGACCTGGAGAGGTGAGCAGAGAGGAATCTAAAGAGGGACCTCAATAAGGGCCAGTGTATGTTCCTGTGCCTAGAGAGAAAGAACACCATGCAGGTGTTAGTTAGGGTTAGGGGGTGACCTGCTGGAAAGCAGCTTGGGACCTGGGAGTCCTGGTGGACAACAAGTTGACCATAAGCCAGCAACGTGCCCTAGTGACCAAGAAAGCCAATCGTGTCCTGGAGTGCAGTACAAAGAGTCCAGGTGGGGCATCTTCCCTCTCTTGTCTGCCCTGGTGAGGCTGCACCTGGAGCCATGTCCAGATCTGGGCTCCCCAGTTCAAGAAAGAAGAAACTACTGGAAAGAGTGCAGTGGAGAGCTACAATCAGGGGGATGGAGCACAACTCTTATGAGGAAAGACTGAGCGGATCTCATCAACACAGATGGGCTGGCGTTGAGAGAATGGGGCCAGACTCTTCTCAGTGGTGGCTGGGGAATAGGACAAGGGACAACCAGCACAAACCGGAGCATAGAAAACTGTCTGAACATGAGGAAAGACTTAATTTGAGGATGACTGAGCACTAGAACAGGCTGCCCAGAGATGTTGTGGAGTCTCCTTCTCTAGAAACATTCAAAACCTATCTGGATGCCTTCCTGTCCTGTCTACTCCAGGTGAACCTGCTTTGGTAGGGGCGATGGACTAGATGATCTCCAAAGGTCCCTTCAAACCCCTGCCAACTCTGTTATCCTTCAGCCTGGCTGCATCTGCAGGGGATGGGTGAATCACAAGCAGAGCTTCAAGCCATCATTCATCCTTGCCCAAAGGGACGGGGGTCAGCATCACAGCTGGAGTGATGCTCGTCCTCACCTCCAGTGGGAAAAAGTCTTTCTCACCTGTGATCTCATTCTCTTCCAGGTCGATGGTCTCCAGAGTGGTGACAGCAGTCAGAGGCTCAGGGAAACGCCGAAATCTGTTGCGGGACAAGTTGATGGCTTGGAGGTGCGGCAGGGAGGTGACCTCCTCGGGCAGGCGGTGCAAGTAGTTACCTGCCAGGTTGAGCTCTGTGGCTCAAGGAAGAGAGGAGAGAGGGGGTGGGGAGGTAAGGAGAAAAAAATATATAATTAATGTATAACTTAATTTACAGCCTCTCTCCCCCATGGGCTGCTGTTTCCAGCAATGGCATTCCAACTGCAAAAATGGGGGTTATTTTTGTTCATCTTCATGGTTTGCCATTGTACCTCTGCCTGCTGTGAGTTTTGCTTTTAGGAGCAGTTTGTTTCTTGGCTTCCTTGGGCTTTCCTAATTAAATCCGTGCAGTGGTTCACAAGCAGTGCCTGTAGAAATGAGCACTGATAATGAAGTTGGAGCAGTTCCCCAGTATGGACATTTGTCGTGGCTTAAGGCTAGTTTTTATCTTCATGTGCCTGAATCTCTCTGAGGTATAAAGAGTGGTGAAAGAAATGCAAAAGAAACCCCTGCATATTTACAGAGTTTAACCCTCTGTGTTGCTTTTCCCCCTTAGAAATGAGCTCCTGTGGGGCCAGGAGCAGCTCACCTGCATGAAAGTCCATTAGCCATGGGAACGGGAACCTAAGTCCCCATGTCCTTCTCCAGTAACACAGGGCTTTCTGCTCTATAAATACCCACACAAGCTGCCCTGCCTCTACTAATACCTGGTATTTATAGGTCCTGCCTTATTCGGGCTGGTGCAAGGCTGTCCCCAGCCCTGGGGCACCTGTCCCCTGCAACAGCCCTGCTGAGGCCTGGCAGGCTCATCACTGGAGTGATTTCTTCACTGGCAGAGCAAAGCCCTTGCTGGGAGAAGGGGTTTCTACACTCCACCCTCCCCTCTCCTTAGGGCTCACCGTGCTGTCTAGAAAGTGAAAACTGATTTATTTTGCTTGAGGCATTTCTTTTTCTCCAGCTTCAGGGAGTTTTTCATGGGTGATGGTGTGGCTCCAGTACAACCCAGGAAGCCTCCCCAGGCACCCACTGTGGTGACACTCATGCAGTACCTTGTAGAAACAAAATATTTGCTTTTAAAAGCTGCCAGAGCCTGGGTGCTGCCACAGGCAGGCAAAGCCCTGGTGCAACCCCCAGCGTTCAAAACCACGGTGCTGGGTGCTTGCATGACCATGTTTTAGCAGATTAGCTGCTTTCTGGGGTCTAAAGGGCTGTCTCCAACTCCTGCAGCAAGTAGAGTGAGCAACTATCACTTGATGTCTCCCGTGGGGGCTAATTAGCCAGCAGCAAGCCCAGCATGCTGTCTGCAACCCCCATCATCATCTCTGCTGTGCCTCCCACCCCACCCCGTCTCCTGTCCTCTCTCATCCCTAGCCCCATCCTTGGAGGAAGCTGGAGGGATAAGTGACCCTGCAGCAGCCTGGCCACCACTTGGAGGTGGCAGGGCATGAGCTTGGGAGGGTGGGAGAGAACAAAACCAGTGCCTTCTGCCTGAAAAAGCTGGAAAAAGTAAAGAAAAGTAGATTTTAAGAGGGGCTGAACTAGGGCTTGGAATGAGGTGTGAGTGCAGAGAAGTAGAAACTGCAGTGAGGGACCTCGGGTGGTGTGCCTCCTCCCACATCCTGCAGCAGACAGTGGACCCTTTGCTGGGTCCAGAGAAGGGGGGTGTGTGTTAAAGTGGCTGTTGTAAAGCGATAAGGCTGTTCCTTACCTCTCAGTTGGCTGAAGGTGGTGACAAATCGGCTGGTGAGGGACTTAAGCTCATTGTTCGCCAGGGAGATGCGGTGGATCCCCTCGGTGACGCTCCTCATGGCTTTGTAGATACCGACAGGGAAGGCGATCAGCTTGCAGTTGGCCAGATCTGCCCCCAGAGAGACCCAGGCACCTTATAATGCACCCCAGATGGGATGGAGCAATGCTTGCCATCTTGTTTTCCACCCCCTAATGCTTCAATTGCCCATCTGGGTGCTGCCACCTCTGGATGCTCTAATGTCCCCTGCTTGTACTCTTTTCCACAAGACCAGGAATTTCTTCCCACCAGCAATGCTAAGGCTGTTCCGCTTTAGGTGTGTTCAACCCTAAATAGCGTTGCAAATACTTCCACCCTACAACATCATTTTAGAAACCCTAATCCAGCCTGCTGGTGTCAAATAACTTTACAACTTTAGTAATCTCCCTCCCCTATGTCCCTAACTCCCTGGGGATGGTCAAACGGTGGCAAGGATGCTTCCCCCTCTGCTGGGTGGAGATGGAGCAGGGATATCCCTGGGTATGCTCCTGGATGGGTTTCTACCTTTGGAGTCCTCAGCATGAGGAGGACATGGACCTGTTGGAGCAGGTCCAGAGGAGGCCACAAAGATGTTCAGCCTGGAGAAGGGTCCAGAGAGACCTTGTAAGCCCCTTCCAGTACCTAAAGGAGCTACAGGAAAGATGGGGAAGGACTTTTTACAAGGGCCTGTGGTAATAGGATGTGGGGTAATGGCTTCAGACTGAAAGAGAGGAGATTTAGATGAGATCTCAGGAAGAAATTCTTTGCTGTGAGGGTGGTGAGACCCTGTCCCAGGTTGCCCAGAGAAGCTGTGGCTGCCCCATCCCTGGAGGGGTTCAAGGCCAGGCTGGATGGGGCTTGGAGCAACCTGGTCTGGTGGGAGGTGTCCCTGCCCAGGGCAGGGGGCTTGGAAATGGGTGATCTTGAAGGTCCCTTCCAACCCAAACCAGTCTGCGGTTCTCATGGTGATGGGTGCTTGCCTCAGTGGCAAGCAGTGGGAATGGGAAAATGGGAAAAGGATTTAATCGTGCTTTTTGCCTGTTGGTGTTTGCATTTTGCTCTGAATTGTTTCTGGGGATGGAAACCCCATGTCCTGGCCCCTTGATGCTCAGCCTGGGCTCTGCTGCCCACCCCCTCCCCAAAGCCCTGGCAGGGGCTACGTAAGCTCAGTGTCTTGTCCCCCCCGTCTTCTCCTGTCGCTCAGGAGGACACTGAGCGGCTGAGCAGTAAAGCTCTGACTCTCACTGCTTGTACCCCAGGGTATCCAGCATGAATAAAAATGAGCAGCTTTCATCATCCCTCTCTTTTGATGAACTGCCCGTGGCTGTCGGATGTTAGCTAGAAAGAGTGAAATTGCAGAAGAGCACAAATCCGACAAGGCCATGCGGGGAGAGGTCTGGCTCCTGCCATCGTTTGCGAGGAAGGACTTTATCCCTGGGGCACATCCCATAGGATTACGTGCCATGGCTGGCTGGGAACCCACGAAACTTTGTGGGGTGTGGGGGCTGTGGAGAGCCCTTTGGGAGAGCCCTTCCCTTCCCTGGGGATGCGGGAACCTCTGGGGCAGCACCCAGCAGGGAGGAAAGGCTGGGGGGGGTGGGTGGTGACGACAGCTTTTTTTTAGACCATGGCAGCCAAAAAAAATAGAGCCTTGCTCCTAGATACCTGATCCTTCTCTGGGCCCCGAGCAGGAGCCGAGCCGGAGCGCCGAGCTTACCCAGGGAATCCGTTTTGTTCTCCACCGTGTCGTTCACCTTCCTGGCCACCCGGGCCACCGCCTCGCCCATCCTCTTCTGCATGCGGCCACCCTGTCCTGCCAGGGACACGCTTTGGCAGCTGGGGGTGGGAGGGGGGGATCCACAGCCGTAGGGAGAAATCAGCCGCTCGGACTTCTCGGGAGAAGGTTGCTAAAAATAACCCTTGGGATCAGCATTCCCAGGGGAGGGAGGGAGGGAGGGAGGCTGTGCTGGGACTGGCAAGGTCCTCAGGGTGTGAGATTCCCAGCTTTCCAGGATGGTACGTTTGAGATATGGGGATGCATCCCCTTTCCTTGTTTGGGATCTGGGGGTGCACCCCCTTTCTTGGTGATCTGGGGCTGGTGGCGTCCTTGGGGCATGGGATTCACAACTTTTTTGGTTGGTACTTTGGGATATGCATTCCCTTCCCCAGTGATGTGGGGATGACATTGTCCTTGGGGCATGGGATTCCCAGCTTTTTGGGTTTGTGCATTTGGGATATGGGGATTCATCCCCTTCTCTGGTTTGGAATACAGGGATACATCCCATTTCCTGGTGTGAGATATGGGGATGTATCCCTTTTCCCAGTGACCTGGGGCCGGTGTGGTCCTCGAGCACAGGATTCCCAACATTTTGAGTCAGTACTTTGTGAGATGGGGATGCACCCCATTTCCTGGTTTGGGTTTGCACCCCTTTTCTCAGTGCTCTGGGGCTGGTGTATCTCTTGGGGGCACAGGATTTCTGGCTTTTTGGATTGGTACATTTGGAATATGGGAATGCACCCCCTTTCCTGATTTGGAGTCTGGGGCTGGTGTAGCCCTGGGGGCACGGGATTGCCAACTTTTTGGGTTGGTACTTTGGGCTACAGGGCTGCATCCCCTTTCCTGGTTTGTGCTATGGGGTACATCCTCTGGATACAGGGATGCATCCTCTTTCCTTGTTTGGGATCTGAGGCTGGTGTAACCCTGGGGGAATAGGATTGCCAACTTCTTGGGTTGTTACTATGGGCTGCATCCCCTTTCCTAGTTTGGGATATGGGGATACATCCCCTTTCCTGGTGATTTTGATCAGCTCTTTTCAGCGTAACTGGTTTTGGCAGGAGGAGCCCTGGACGACTCATCCCACCCCCCACCAAAAAAAAAAAGAACCCCCCCAAAACCAAGCTCTTCCCACNGCCATGTCGTCCGCCGGCGGCCGCCAGCCTAGCCAGAGCCGGGCCATCCCCACCCGCACCGTGGCCCTCAGCGACGCGGCCCAGCTTCCCCCGGACTACTGCACCACCCCCGGCGGCACCCTCTTCTCCACCACCCCGGGAGGTAAGCGCCGGGGGCGGACCGGGGCCTGCCGTCTTTCCCAACGCCGCCTATCGCCCGTATATCGTGGCTCTATATCGTGTATATCGAGCGCCTGCCTGTGTTTGTACCGCGTCCCGGCACGGGGTGGCAACCGGCCCCCGTGGGACGTGGCCACCCGGGGGCTCGACGCCTCGCAGGGTGGCGGCGACAAGGCGGGACGTGGCCACCGAGGGCTCGGTCGGCGACGAAAGGTGGATGGGGCGTGTGAGGGGGGTGGGCTCTGCTCCGTCCCGCTTTGACCCCCCGGGGTGGGAGCATCCCCAGTCCCCGGCCGGGGCAGAGGGAAGCGGGGAACATTTCAGGGTGCCGGCGACCCTCGGAATCCCCGGGGTGCCATCCCACCCCTGCCATGAGTTCGCTAGGGCGGCCAGCACCCCCGGGCAGCTGGTAGCCAGGTGCCACCAGGGCTGTTTATCCAGAGCCGAGTTATCGCCCGCCGTACCCAGATAAGAGCCGGCAGAGCAGCAGCGTGTTCCCCCCACTTGCCCTCCCCGCTTATCCTTGAGCTCCTTGGCCAAGGCACCCATCCTGCAGGGAGGCTCCTTCTGCTGCCGGGCTAGATTCCAACCCCCCTCTACCTCCCCATCCTCCTCTTATCCCCCCCATTCCAGGCACCCGGATCATCTACGACCGTAAATTCCTGCTGGACCGCCGCAACTCCCCCATGGCCCAGACGCCGCCTTGTCACCTCCCCAATATTCCCGGTGTCACCAGCCCCGGCTCGGCCGGTGAGGAGCCCAAAGCGGATGCCAACAACCTGAACCACCAGGAAGGGAAGCCATCCATGGGTAAGGGACAACCGCCCCCCCCCCCACCTAGGGTGGGGTGGAAGACATGTGGGGAGGATTTGGGATGGGAGGTCACCCTCAGCCTTAACGCTTGTCCCCTTCCCTCACGCCAGGGGACGACGCTCAGTTCGAGATGGATATCTGAGCGGGAACCACGGAGAGGCAGCAACTCCCCAGACCTGCGCACACCCCATTCGGCTTAGCAGGATCCCTCCCGGCGAGGCAGAGGTGGCAGCAGTCCCCGCCAGTGTCCCCTTCTCCCGCTCACCTTTCCCCCCAACTTCTTCTTTCTGGGGAGCACAGCTTCCAGAAGCCTTCTCCCTCTTTGTGGGTGATCGGTCCCACTACGTGCCGGACGGAGCATCCCTTCTGAATCCGGCCCTATTCCTCCTCGTCTGCCCGCCGGCAGCCTGATGTCCACCAGGCTTCTTTTTAAACCACCCCTTTGCCTTTTCTGCTGCCTCGTGCTCCTCCTTCTCCCCTAAAAAAACCCACAAAACCAACCCCTTCTCGTTACCCCAAACCTCCCGTTGTCGGCAGCTTGGCCATCTGGAGCTGCCTCACCCCGCTTTGCCCTTTCTCCCTGTAAATTTGGGCAGCCTCCCGGGAGGAAAGGGAAAGCGTCGCTCCTAAAAACCAAGGGCCTGCTTGCACCCCGGGGAGGGTATTTTTTATCCCCGGTTCCCTCGGGACCTACTGGTGTTCAGTAGAGGACAACGTTGGCCACCTGTTGCCTTCGGTGCTCTGGGCACATGCATCTCATTCCTACCTGGATTTCTTCTGTCTTGGCCCTTCAACCAGGGGCTGCATCCCTGACCCACCAGCCAGGACTCAGAACGCTGTAGCCATATATTACAGAAAAAAAAAACAACCCAAAACCNCACCGCTAGACCACGTGGGAGGGCGCGGGCAGCGGCAGCCCGCCCCCGCGCCTGCCCCCTACCGGCAGCGGCGNTTTTCAGGCTGGGGTTGAGTGCCCCCGGGAAAGTGCTTTTATGGTTTTTTTTTTAATCCCCCTCACCCCACTCCTTCCTTTAAAATGTGAATAATACAGGAGCGGAATCCCTCAGCGCCGTTGGGTGTCTCAGGAATAGCTGGGTGTCCTGGGGCCGGGGAGGGTGGTGGGGTGTGTGTGTGATGGCAGGGTGGGACACCGCAGGGATGGGATGCTGCAGCCGGTGGCACCTGGGGTGCTCCAGTTCCAAGGGGCCAGCCTTGGTGTCTTCCTCCCCTGGCTTTTCCTGCCAGGGCTTTCCCCGGCCAGGTCGTGCTGCTGTGGATAAAGGGTTTCCTTATTAAACCCCCATCTTTGCTAGCATGGCACGTGGTGGCCATCCTGCCTGTGCCCAGCACCTTGAAACACACACTCCCCTCTGCCCCCCAGAGATGGGATTTATTTTTCCTCCTGTCTTGGTGCAGCTCTCGCCTCGAAGAGGCCGTGCGTGGCAGGGGGGATGCCACAGCGGTGCCATGTCCTGCCTCTCCTGAGCCCACCAGCCCCCTAATTATTATGAATTTTAAAAATTTTTTTAATTACTATTTTTTAATACTTGCCTGTTGGGAGCCATTGACAGCTTTGCAGCCTTCTCAAGTGCCATTTTATCAGCCCCCCCACCTGAGTGCCTGCTCCATCCATCCAGCCATCCTCCCTCCCTCACTGGGGTCTGTGTCCCCCCTGCCCCAACCTCCCCAGGGACATTCCCAGGGACCCACTGCCTGCTGGGGCTGGGGACGTATCTGTGCTGCAGGCTTTGTGCACTTTCTGACTGGTAATTTATTTCTCTAGGTGTGTTTGGCGCGGCGGCTGGTTGTGAGCTCTCCTCTTCCAGCTGCTTTTTTTGGCGAGGGGCAGGGGGGGAGACAGGGGGAGAAAAAAATGCAAAAAGAAAAAACCCAAACCACCCCAAAACCAAACCTACAACCCAAAACCCCAAGGGAATGGGGATGCCTCTCTCCCATCCTTTCCCTGGCGTGGGTTAGTGCACAGTGGGATGCAGCATGAACTTGTAACCGGCCGCCGCAGGTGCACGAGTGAGTGAGTGCAAGTAGAAATANGAGCACAGCTTCCAGAAGCCTTCTCCCTCTTTGTGGGTGATCGGTCCCACTACGTGCCGGACGGAGCATCCCTTCTGAATCCGGCCCTATTCCTCCTCGTCTGCCCGCCGGCAGCCTGATGTCCACCAGGCTTCTTTTTAAACCACCCCTTTGCCTTTTCTGCTGCCTCGTGCTCCTCCTTCTCCCCTAAAAAAACCCACAAAACCAACCCCTTCTCGTTACCCCAAACCTCCCGTTGTCGGCAGCTTGGCCATCTGGAGCTGCCTCACCCCGCTTTGCCCTTTCTCCCTGTAAATTTGGGCAGCCTCCCGGGAGGAAAGGGAAAGCGTCGCTCCTAAAAACCAAGGGCCTGCTTGCACCCCGGGGAGGGTATTTTTTATCCCCGGTTCCCTCGGGACCTACTGGTGTTCAGTAGAGGACAACGTTGGCCACCTGTTGCCTTCGGTGCTCTGGGCACATGCATCTCATTCCTACCTGGATTTCTTCTGTCTTGGCCCTTCAACCAGGGGCTGCATCCCTGACCCACCAGCCAGGACTCAGAACGCTGTAGCCATATATTACAGAAAAAAAAAAACAACCCAAAACCACCCTTGCTTTTACTTTTTTGGTACTAAAAAGGGGCACTTTACTGGCAACACTTCTTTTTTTTCAGGCTGGGGTTGAGTGCCCCCGGGAAAGTGCTTTTATGGTTTTTTTTTTAATCCCCCTCACCCCACTCCTTCCTTTAAAATGTGAATAATACAGGAGCGGAATCCCTCAGCGCCGTTGGGTGTCTCAGGAATAGCTGGGTGTCCTGGGGCCGGGGAGGGTGGTGGGGTGTGTGTGTGATGGCAGGGTGGGACACCGCAGGGATGGGATGCTGCAGCCGGTGGCACCTGGGGTGCTCCAGTTCCAAGGGGCCAGCCTTGGTGTCTTCCTCCCCTGGCTTTTCCTGCCAGGGCTTTCCCCGGCCAGGTCGTGCTGCTGTGGATAAAGGGTTTCCTTATTAAACCCCCATCTTTGCTAGCATGGCACGTGGTGGCCATCCTGCCTGTGCCCAGCACCTTGAAACACACACTCCCCTCTGCCCCCCAGAGATGGGATTTATTTTTCCTCCTGTCTTGGTGCAGCTCTCGCCTCGAAGAGGCCGTGCGTGGCAGGGGGGATGCCACAGCGGTGCCATGTCCTGCCTCTCCTGAGCCCACCAGCCCCCTAATTATTATGAATTTTAAAAATTTTTTTAATTACTATTTTTTAATACTTGCCTGTTGGGAGCCATTGACAGCTTTGCAGCCTTCTCAAGTGCCATTTTATCAGCCCCCCCACCTGAGTGCCTGCTCCATCCATCCAGCCATCCTCCCTCCCTCACTGGGGTCTGTGTCCCCCCTGCCCCAACCTCCCCAGGGACATTCCCAGGGACCCACTGCCTGCTGGGGCTGGGGACGTATCTGTGCTGCAGGCTTTGTGCACTTTCTGACTGGTAATTTATTTCTCTAGGTGTGTTTGGCGCGGCGGCTGGTTGTGAGCTCTCCTCTTCCAGCTGCTTTTTTTGGCGAGGGGCAGGGGGGGAGACAGGGGGAGAAAAAAATGCAAAAAGAAAAAACCCAAACCACCCCAAAACCAAACCTACAACCCAAAACCCCAAGGGAATGGGGATGCCTCTCTCCCATCCTTTCCCTGGCGTGGGTTAGTGCACAGTGGGATGCAGCATGAACTTGTAACCGGCCGCCGCAGGTGCACGAGTGAGTGAGTGCAAGTAGAAATATGTATATGCGTGTGGGTGGGTGGTGATAAGACACACACAAATATATATATTATATATAAATAGATATATTTTCCTTAAAGCAAAGATCCTAGGAGGTCTGTTAGGTCCTCGGATCGAGGGAGTGGCAGGGGCAGAGGGCAAGGCCATCCTTTGCGGAGCGGGAACAGCCACCGCGGATGTAGGGACCTGGCACCTGTTGGCACAGCCACTAATTTGCAGAAACCTGCTCTCCAAGCCAAAAAAGAAAATAATTTTTTTTTTTTTTTTAAAAAAGCAAACAATCAGAAATTATCCAGGGACAACATAACTTATGGACAGGAGCCGGAGGGAAATCACTTGTTTTTCTAAATGCCCCTTTTCCCGACCTTTTTGTCTCCGTTCCCCATCCCAGCGACTTTCTCCTGGTTCTCTTTTAAAACTGGGCTCGGGGCTGAAGAGCAGGGAGGGAGTGCCTGGCCTTGCTGGGGCAGCTCCTCTGCTAGTCAGGGTATAGATTTGGGGTTTGTTGTTTTTTGTTGTTTTGTTTCATTTCAGTTTTTTCGTTTTTTTTACCGTCTCTTCAAGCAGGTGTTTGGGAGTAGAAAAGCTCTCGCCAGTGGTTGCTGTTACAGTGAGATCAATAAAGATCTTGAGTCTATTCAATGGAGGTGCTTGATTCTATTCAATGGAGGTTTCTTCTGACTGTGACTTGGGCTGCAGAGATCCCCTTCCCCTTCCCTTTC
>VZTM01036424.1:524706-547545 GCA_013400555.1 Jacana jacana
TTGTGCCGTTTGCAGTCCCGTTTCCTATTGAAAAAAAGGAGCTTTTTTCTCTCTTTTCTCTGCCTGGAAGCCAGCCCTGCAGGAGGCTGACTGGGGCTGGGACGCCAGTACGGTTGGCTGCTTGTGCCAGCCATGCCTGCTGTGGCCAGAGTGGCCCAAACTCACTGGTTTTGGGGTATGCATCTCCGGTCTGCTTCTCTTACACCCCCAGTAGCCATCTGGAGATCAGGCTTTGAAACCAGGGAGCTGTGGGATGGCCCCCCGTTGGAGGGTTAAGATGGAGAAGGAGGAGGAGGGGATGTGACCGCAGTCCCTTCCCTGCTTGGGGAGCATGCCGTTTTTCTGGGGTTTGGCTCCGCAGCCTCCCGTTTGGGGAGTAAAGGAGGAGCAGGAAACCTTGGATCACTCAGCCATGGGTTTTTTACTGGCATGTACACACACGGTCCATTGCAGAACCGGGTGGGCTCTTGCCCTGGTGTAGCATGGGATCACCCGGGCAGAGCTGGGACGTCGAAGATGCCTTAGGAGGGCAAGGCTGCCTGCTCTCACTGAGCTCTGGCCCAGCTGGGGCTGAAAACTTCCAGAAACTCCATCCAGGCTGTATTTCCTATGGCTGCTGGACTTTTCCGGACCCCTTCCTCCACCCTTTCCCCTGTGCATCACTCCGCTTAGTGCTGGGGGGAGGTGTGAACACCACCTCTTCTCCTCACGGCAGTCCTGACATCCCAAGCTGTGTCTTGGTTGTTAACCACCCCCTAGGGTGGAGTGGGGTGGGGGGCAGCATGTTTTGGGGGGTGGCCATCCTGGGAGTGTGCAGGCAGGCAGGCGTGCAGGCAGTGGTGGTGGGACATTTCCTTCCTGGAAGGCAGGAAGTGATTATGTCTTTTGCACGAATGACACGGAGCCTAAAAATAACCAGCAGGTCTCTCGTTGTGAGCAAATAAACTCCCACCGAAAGGATTTGCTTGGTTTTACTTGATTTAAGAGAGGGTTTGGGGGGAGAAGAGAACCCAGGGTGGGGGGACAAGCTCTGCAGGCGAAACCACCGAGCGTACGACGACGGGTATAAGGTGCTGCTTCTCTGGCAAAAAAGGGAAAATAAAGGTGCAATTGGTGGCAGGAGCAGGGCTTTGAAAAGCAGCCCCCCACCCCGTGGAAATGGAGCCCCATCCCGTTGGCCTCTGGCATCCTCTCCTCCTCCCTGTGTCGGGAGGGGAGCTGGTGGTTAGCACAAAAATAGCACAAAAATCATAGCCCTCGCCTTCCCGAAACGCCCTGGCTGGGTTTCTTGTGGTGCTGAGCTGCCCAGGGAGGTGTGTGTGTGCGTGTGGTTGGGAGTGGGGTGCTGTGGCGTGGGTGCCCCCCCACTCTTGGGGATGACCCCTGCCACCGGGGAAATTGGGGGGGGTTTATGTGTGTTGGGGGGGAAATCATGCCGCAAAACCTGCTGTGGGGAGGAGGTGGGAATAGCACGGGGTGAAAGATTTTGGTGGGGAGAGGGTTTTGGGCACGAGTCCGTGGCGCTTCCTGGGGAGTCGGGGAGCATTCCCTGTCAGGGGTGTGGGGGGGGAAGCTCCGTCGTCTCTTTGGAGATGCCCCCGGCCTTTATCTCCATCCTCTTACGGCTTTTTCTTCCTCTCTTTCTTTCCCCTTTCCTTTCTTTTGCGCTGTTGAAAGGAAATTCTTCACCGAGCGCGTTTGTGAGACCTTGAAACCGCTGGCAGCACAACCGGCAGCGCGCTGGCGCTTGCCAATGAGGGCTTTGTTCCTGTTTCCATTCATTGATTAAAAAAAAAAGAAAACCACCCAAAAACAAACAAAAAATCCCCCCAAACAACCCTACAATGAAAAAAAAACCCTCACCCCTCCTCGCTTAAACACGGGGCAGCCCAAGTATCTCCCCGGGACTGGTGTGATGGGTGAGGGGATCCACTGGTGGCCTTTAAAAAGGGCTTTAAAGGAGGGTTGGGTTTTCTTTTTTTGTTTTGTTTTTTTTTTTTTTCTTTTGCTGTTGTTGGAAAGGAGAGGGTGCCTGTGGCAGTGGCTCATCCAAAAAGGCATCCTGCATCTGGGCTGCTGGTTAGCTCTTCCAGGTGGGCTTTCTGCAAGAAGTCCAGGTGGCTCCACCAAAAGGCTGTGTGGTCCTGCTTAAGGAGGTACTCCTCTTAATTTCTTCCACCCCTTGTCCCAGGCTTTGCTTAGCAAGGAAGGTTTGACACTGCTGATTAACAATTCAATATAAAGCAGGTTTGGGAGCTGGGGCTGCAGCCCAGGAGCCACTCCCAGTACCTCCCACCACGTACCAGCATCCTCTCCATCAGTGGCCACCTCCATGGCGGGGTGCAGGGTCTCACCCGTGTTTCTGGGGTGATGTGCCTGGATTCTTTCTTGTTTCTCCTCCCCTGCTCCCTGTCTCAAACAGCTTTCCCTGACTTCAGGGTAAGGACTTTTAAACCGAGTAGCTGAAGGCGGGTTGGGTCACGTGGAGGACGGGGATGTGGCGCTGGGTTTGCTGCCAAAAGGCAGGAACGCGCTGGGGAGGGGGTGTGAAATGCTGGGGCCTCATTATCCCGGTGCTGCTGCTGCTCGGATCTGGGGGATGGCATCCCAGGGATGCTTTCTCCTCCTCCCTGGCAGATGCTGACGGTGGAGCACAGGGCACGCAAGGGGATCAGTGGTACCGATTGAGAAATCTCTCTGTACTTTCTAGGAAAGGCTGCTTGCTTAGTTATATTTTTGGCTGTCAGCGCTGGCTCTCTGAGGAGCCCGGAGCCCATGGGAATGGAGGGTGGTTGCTTTTACTTGTTGAAAAATAATAAAAACAATCATGGCTTGTAAAATCAGAGGCTGTCCACTGTGAAGTTGGCTTTCCAGAGCCTTTTCCTCCCCTTTTCCTCCCTGGGACAAGAGGAGCCTGGTTCCCACACAACCTCTGCTCCGGGATATCTCCCGACACACATGGGTTCTGCCAGCAAAGGGCTTGTTGTTTGTCTGTCCTTTTATTTTCACCGGTTTTATTTATTTTTTTAAATGGAAAAAGAGGGTTAAAGGGCACATTGGGGCTGGGGGGGAGCTCGATTCCGGTGCTTCCTCCTCTGGGATTCGGTGATGCCCCTCCGGCAGAGCCAGGGTTTCCTGCCGGCTGCCGCCCTGTTTCCTGCTTCCCTGCTTGGGTCAGCGGTGCTGGGTCTCCCCCCGCATCCCCAGGTCCCTTGGGGGATGCATCCGTGCTGGCTCCATGCTGGAAAGCTTCTATAGGGCTGCCCCGTGCCGAGGGGAGGGATGGAATGGGTGCCCAGGGTTGGGTGGATGCTGCAATTGCGGGCTTTGTGTTTTATTTACAAAAAAAATAAATAAATTAAATAACCTGGGGATGCATGGAGGGAGATTGAGTTATTTCCTGCTGTCAATGAGGCAGCCAGGCAAGTGCATGCTTCCTCCTCATCACGGCGGCCGGGGCAGATGCATCCTGCAGCTGCAGCCTGGCCACCCCCCCACCTCCCCGCTATATTTAGTCCATTGTTTGCTCTGGTTTTTGAGTCCTCTCCAGGTCCTTGGCTGCAGGAATAACCCCCCTGTGCTGGGCAGTGGGGAGAGGAGTTGGTACTGCAAAAGTTGGGGGGGAGGTTGCTGAGTACTGTATATCATGGAATCACAGAATATCAGGGATTGGAAGGGACCTTGAAAGATCATCTAGTCCAACCCCCCTGCCAGAGCAGGAACACCTAGAGCAGGTCACTCAGAAATGCCTCCAGGCAAGTTTTGAATGTCTCCAGAGGAGACTCCACAACCTCCCTGGGCAGCCCCTTCCAGTGTTCAGTCACTCTCACTGTGAAGAAGTTTTTCCTCATATTTAGCTGGAACCTCCTGTGTTCCAGCTTGCACCCATTGCCCCTTGTCCTATCATTGGATGTCACTGAGAAGAGCCTGGCTCCATCCTCCTGACACTCACCCTTTACATATTTATAAACATTAATATGTCCCCCCTCAGTCTCCTCTTCTCCAAGCTAAAGAGACCCAGCTCCATCAGTCTTTCCTCATATGGGTGATGCTCCACTCCCTTCATCATCTTGGTAGCCCTGGCCTGGACTCTCTCAAGCAGTTCCCTGTCCCTCTTGAACTGAGGGGCCCAGAACTGGACACCATATTCCAGATGGGGTCTCATCAGGGCAGAGTAGAGGGGGAGGAGAACCTCTCTCGACCTACTAACCACCCCCCTTCTAATATACTCCAGGATGCCCTTGGCCTTCTTGGCCATGAGGGCACAGTGCTGGCTCATGGTCATCCTGCTGCCCACCAGGACCCCCAGGTCCCTTTCCCCTACGCTGCTCTCCAAGCATATCGTTGTGACTTGTGTGGGAGCGGCCGCAGAGCTCACACTTCCTCTCTTGGGATGCTGGGACAGCATCCCAGCACCATCTGCCGTACCTCCAGTGTTCCCTGTCCGCTCCATGGGCTTGGGCGTGCTTGGAGAGGGTCTGCAGGGGGGAGGAAAACATCCATATGTCACCCACCACTGGCCTCCGCTTTCCCGTCAGGCAGCAGGAATAATTAACTGGTGTCCGCTGGAGTTTTGAATTTAGGCAAAACACCTGGAGCAAGAACAGTGCCGGTTTGTTCCGGTGGGATGGACCCTGGCAGGGTGTTGGCCCTTTTTGCGGCTGGGGTTGAAAAACGGGCTCTTTGTTAAGGAGCCCTGGGCACGGTTTATCTCGGGCTTGGCTTTTAGGTCCCTGAGGGGTCAGGGCTGCGAGTGCTGGTGAGGGGATGAGCTACCTGGGGTGAGTATTTCTGGGGCTTGTCCCTGTGCCCCTTGCCCCAGGGAGAAGATACTGAGAGGGATGCTGTGCAGAGGGTTTGGTCAACCCATCCTCCCTCTCCTAGGAAGGAACCCCCTAAATAGGGTGTCACGCACGGGAAGGGATGCTCAAAAACTGGCTCGCCCCGGCTGATGGCTAATTGCCTGCTGTAAAATCCATGGGGATTGTGCCTGAACCTCCTGACTTCCCATGGTGGCATGAAAACAGAGCTAAGCCTTGCCGGCTTGGCTGATTTTTGCGGGGAATGACTCCCATCTAAGCATTCCAGGCTAAGATGTTGGATACAGTGGGGCTCTTTAAAATATGGGTAAAATAATAAAACTACCTTTTTTTGTTTATTTATTTATTTATTTTTCTTAAGGATGACCTGTTGCTTATTGTTTTCATACTGTGTCCAACTACGGGGGTGGGGGGTGGGGGAACTGATATTTGGGCTAAACCAGAGCCCTTTGGTGGGGTGCTGTCTACTGTGGTGGCTCTGGTGCATCGCTTCTCATCACAGCCACCAGTGATATGAGGATTTTCAGGCAAGATGGTTTAATCAGGTTTCCTGGGAGAGGGTTTTGCTTCCCCAGCTGCCCCATTTTGTGTCCCAGTTTGCTGTTTGGGCACGGGGAAGGGTATGAGCCATCCCACTCCCATGGGGTACAGTCGTACCAGTAAATAGCTGTTCCCGTGTGGATAACACCAGCGCTTCCCTCTTCCCATGGGTTGTTTTTTTTCCCCCCTTCCAATTCTTTTGGTTACCCAGAGCACTCGTTTTGGGTAATTTTGGTACTTTCTAGAAGTCGCTTGCTTTTGGCCGCCCCGGGCAAGAAGGGAGAAAGGAGCTGCAATGTGATTTCCTCTCTTCATTCATTTTGTGGTTTGAAAGACCATTTCCAAATCTGCTTGCCCGGCGTCTTTTCATGTCTGTTATTTGCTGGTGTGGTTTGTCGGGCAAAAGAAATAATCCCTGGGGGATTTACGGTGATGGTANGTGCCTGCTGGCAAGTTGGGGGAGTGGATCTCCATCCACCCCAGTGTGGGGATACTGGTGCAAAGCCGGAGGGCTTGGTATGGCTCATGGGGCTGCTTTTCAAAAGATGCACTGATTCTGAGCAAAATAAGAGGGTTTGGGGGGGGGCGGAAAATGTCCTGGCTGAACACCCCCCTCCTGTTCGCTGGCTGAACTCTCCAAAGCCACGAGCACCTGCTCTGAAGCACTTGAAACCTCCCTATGTATATATACTTTTTTTTGTTTTGTTTTTAGGTTGTTTGGGTTTTTTTGCTTTACTTTTTTTCCCCAGCAATGTTTATGTGAAAGAAAAAGCATAAAGGAAGGGACTTGGAGAAATGGGACTGGCCTGAAACGGCTGTTTGGTTCCCCCTCACCACCCCAGCCTCCCCTCCCACCTTTCTCTTGTGTGTAAAAGAAACCAGGCTGCCTAATGGTGCAGAAAATTCACAGCAGAGCAATAAGTTTTCTGCAGAGCAGGGAAGGGAGATGGGAAGGAGGGGGGATAAAGTAAAATATCTGTGCTGGGGCATGGCTGTCTCAAAATAGCACGTTTTCCGGGAGCCTTTTATCCCCCTTGAAGCATTTGCAGCTGCTGGGGGCATCGCATTCCCTGGGACTGCAGTAAGGGACTGATCCTGTTCTGCTTGCAAAGCAGCAGGAGCAGCTGTAGGAGCTGGGTGTGCAGGGCTGGGTTAAAGCCACCCTGGGTTCTTCAGGCCTGAGCATCTCCACCAAGCAGGTACCGTCCCCCCGTTGGATGCCACTGGTGTTATTCCCCATGCAGCATCAGTACAAAGCAGATTTAATCAGGGACTTGGTTTGGTAGGGGGTGGCTAGAGGTTTTTTGGGGGGGTTTGTTTTGATTTTTTCTCTCCCTTGCCATCTCTCCCTGCATTTGGTTACCAGGATGCGGCGCTGGCTGGTGCAGACAGTCGGCGCATTGTCCTGGACCGGTGGAGTGTGGCAGGATGCTCCTGACCGCCACCAGCCTCCCCTCCCTGGGGCTGGCCTTTCTGTTTTCATCTTTCTGTAGGGATGAGCTCCCTGGGGATGGAGATGGTGGGGTGCAGTCAGCTTTTGGGGTCCATCCTTCCCCCTTGCCACCACCTTGGGGGAGAGGGTGCTGCTCCAGTATGGGAAGAGCTGACTGCTTTTGGGTCTGCTCAAAAGTCCCCTCATCCCTCTGCTTCCAGGCTCTCGATGCCTCCGGTACAACCAAGAGGGGGTTTCTCAGCGCTGCAGGATTATTTATCACTGCTCTGGGACCACCTTCCTTCCTTGCTGCCTCCCACAACTTCTAAGGCTGCAAAATGCCCTCCCTTCCTTCTCCTCCTTCCATGTGCATCAACACGCCTGTGTGCCGGCACACACACACACAGGGGCACAGCCTGGACTGAGCAGTGACAATCCCTGCGCCTCACTCGCTGCTTTGGGCACCTCCTAAATCCTAAAAGCCTAAATACTTAGTAGTATTTACTCGCTGTTTGAGTGTTTTCCACCTGGGGCGGGACACCCTGGAGCGGTTTTACAGGCGCTGGGAAAGCAGGAGGATGAGGCTAAAGGCTGTGCCGCTGTGTCCCTCCACAGTGCCAGCTGCTGAGTCAGCAGGTTTGGGGGCAAAAATGGATCCAGCATTTTGCCTTATTCTTCCCACCGCTCCCCCCCGTCCCTTCCCCCCCTTCCTGCCCCTCCTCAGCCCCATTTTCAGCTGCTCCAGATCCAGACCCTCCCAGATGGAGCAAGCAGGCAGGGAAGAGGAAGAAAATCCTTTGCAGGGGTGGGAGGGTTAGTGTTTCTTCCCAAACGGGTCTCTCCTTGCCGGCTGTTGGCACCGTGCCTGAGGTTTCCCCCTTCCTAAAGTGGGAGTGGCTGGGAAAATAATAATAATAAACCAAAAATTTAAAAAATCATTCCTCTTCCCTCTCTCCCTCCCTCCTTGTTTTCCTCGTGGTCGCTGCTGCCTCCCAGTTCCAGCAGAGCCGCCTGCGGATTATGGGTACGACCGCCAGCGCGGCGCAGCAGGCAGTCTCGGCATCCCCTCCGGAGAGCGGGGCGCCGGGCGACGGCAGCATGGAGGACCAGCACTCCCTCAGCATCCACTCCTTCCAGACCCTGGGGCTCCACAACAACAAGGCCAAGTCCATCATCACCAACAAAGTGGCGCCCGTGGTCATCACGTAAGTCCTCTTGCGACTCCGCAACCATAGAGCCGTTAGAGTTGGAAGGGACCTTAAAAGATCAGCAAGTTCCAACCCCCGTGCCGTGGGCAGGGACACCTCCCACCAGAGCAGGACCTCTTATTTTAATTTTTTTTTTAATTTTTATGCACCCTCTTCCCTACATAAATGTTGCATTTTCTTTTCTTTTTCCTGTTTTAATCCTTACCTATGCTGTGATTTATTTCCTTTCACTCACCTGCTTGTGGCTTTTGCAGGTACAACTGCAGGGAGGAGTTTCAGATCCATGATGACCTGCTGAAGGCCAACTACACGGTGGGACGCATCTCTGAGGCCACGCTGGAACACTACCTTGTGCAGGTGAGCATCTCTGCCACCCCATGGTGTTTGGGGACCTCAAGGGGCTTGGGGGGCTAATTTTAAAGATCTCCAAGAAAAAGCCACTTTGCTTCACAGATGCCTTCAAGCCTCCTTGCTCAAATCCGCTGATCCACAGTCTTCTCTCTGCCCATCTTTGTTTTGCAGGGGAAATATTTCATGGTCAGGGATGTATATGGCAAATTAGATGTCTTGAACACTACTGGTAGCTGCGGCGCTCCCAATTTCCGACAAGCCAAGGGAGGTTACGCTGTGTTTGGCATGGGACAACCCAGTCTCAATGGCTTCAAGCTTGTGCTGCAGAAGCTGCAGAGAGAGGGCCACAAGGTTGGTAGGAGGGTGGAAGTTGGGGTGGTAAAAAGACAGGAAAGCTTTTGGGTAGCCACTTCCCCCTCCCCTTCTTTGCAGGAGTGTGTCTTCTTCTGTGTCCGCGAAGAGCCCGTGGTCTTCCTGAGATTGGAGGGAGACTTTGTGTCTTACACCCCTCGGGGCAAGGAGAACCTGCATGAGAACCTGCAGCGGGGGCTGCGAGCGGAGAGCCTGGAGGTGGCCATCCGCAAGGAGGTGAGGTGGGCTGGAAGAGGGGTCTTCACCCCAGCAATAACAGGTGCATGCATCCCCGTGGCTTGAAGAGGGGTTGTTGGAGGAGGTGGGCACCTCATGAGTTTTTGATGGTGGTCCCCATCTCTGCCAGATCCATGACTTTGCCCAGCTGAGTGAGAGTGTCTACTATGTCTACAATGACATCGAGCGCTTGCGGGACGAGCCCCACACCGTGCGGGTACAGTGTGAGGAGGACATCCAGGTGACAGAGGAGGTCTACCGCAGGCCCATCTTTCTTCTGCCCTCCTACAGGTGCTGCCCTTCCTCTTTCTCCTCCTCCTCCTCCACACATGTGGTCGATGGTTTTGCTTTTGCAAGCTGGGCTCCTGATGCCCTCTTCAGCCACATGTCCTCCACCACAGTGGGGGCAAAGCCCTGCCATGGCCCCATCCTCCTAATGAGGGCTGTTGCTGTGCTTGGCAGGTACCACCGACTGCCCCTGCCCACTGAGGGAGCCCCTTTGGAGGAACAGTTTGACGCTTTTATCCAATTCCTCAGGGTGAGCTGAGCAAAAGCACCTGGTCCTGGGGCCATGTTGGGTTGGGATTTGCTCCTGCATCTCAGCAAGGGTGCCATGTCAGGGGATGTGACTCCCTGAGACCATCTTCTCCTGTGATTGGCTTGACGATCCCTGTTAGGGGATGCCTATGTTTACAGTTGCATCCCGTTCCCATTGCTGTGTACCCTGCTGGAGAATTCCATGTTCTCCAGCTGCTTGTCCCTAGTCTTGCCTAGAGGTGACCATCCTTTGCCACCTCCCAGCATTCCTGGGAGGAAAAGCACAGGTGGCTTTTCCCTAAACAGGTTTGGGAGAAATTATGTGGATTCAGTGCAAAGACTTTTGATGGCAGGGCTTCTCTTTTTTTGAGCCTGGGATTTTACATCTCAGCGGCCTGGGATCTGGTGGTGGGAACATCTCTGGTGGAGAGGACATGCCAATGTCCACTGGTGGCTGGGGGAGGGCATGGGGAAACAGTGGATGGACCACTTGTTGTGCTGTCCCAGTTCATCTGTGCCATCCCCTGATCAACAGAGAGATGCCACCCACCCATCAATGTCTGGGCAGGGCTGACACCTCCACACTGGCCACTGTGGTGGCAGACCCAGCTCTCCTGGATGCTCCTGTGGTCCCCATCCCTCTGTCCCTTCCTCCTAGGAGAGCCCCAGCCTTCTGCTGCGTGACCCTGGCAGACCCCCGCCGGCACTGCTCTTCGGCTGCCAGACTGGTGTGGGCAGGACCAACCTAGCCATGGCCATGGGCACGCTTGTCCTCCACCACCACCGAGGAGCTGCCCAGAAACCTGAGTAAGCGGGGCAGCCCCCAGGGCTGGGGAGGGGGGATGCCCATGCCCCTGGAAATGGTTTGATTTCCTTCTTTTCCCACCCCAGGCTCCCCAGCCCACCTAAGCCAGCTCCCAGAGACAGGCTTCGGGTCATCCAGTCCTTCATCGAGATTGTCCCCAAAGGCCAGCAGATAGTCGAGGAGGTAAGAAGGTGCTGGCAGGGTGGATGAGGAGGGGGTGAGGCAGCTCCTTTCCCTATCTGGGGGTGGCTGAGTGGCTTTCTGCTTGCTCCTCTCAAGGTGGATGGTGCCATTGCCTCCTGCTCAGAGATGCACAACATGAAGGAAGCCATCTACGAGTACAAGAAGAAGCTGGAAGGGATCGGGGAGGACTATCAGATCCAGGTGCGTTAATTAGAGGATTGCTTGGATGCAAGCTGCCTGTTCTCCGTGGGGTAATTTATCAAGCTGTTTTTGTGTGGGGATAAGAAGAATGTAAATTCTGGAAATCTGAAGCTTCCTGTGAGCTGAACATTTTCCCAGGGATGTGAAACCTGGAAGGTTATAGAGCTCTTTTTTTTTCTTTTCTTTTTTTTTTCTTTTTTTTTCTTCCTTCCCCTGCCCCCCCTTCCCCGCCCTAATGGTTTAAAAGCCATAAACTGGAGCAGGCTGGGATTTGGGGGGAAAACTGCTTGTTTTGAGCTTCGACTCTGCTTCTGGTAGATGACCTCAGGGGCAAATACTATCCTGTGCCCTTGTTTCGTCAGCTCTAAAATTGGAAAATCGATACCAGCTTGGTTGGTAAAAGTCCTCGGGAGCTGGGAGGGCTTGTTGCTTAGAGGTTTTCCTGCAAATCTAGTCACTCAAGGTCAAGCTTTCCTATTTGTAGATGCTTTTTTTACACACACACACACACACACACACACTCCCCAGCTTTGTTTTGAAAAGCCATCAGGGTGGTTTTCCACCCTGCGATGCTGTGGTCTCCCCCATCTGACCTGGGGGGGGGGGCTCCTCTCATGTTGGTAGAAAGGAGGGAGGATGCTCAGATGGAGTCACTGCCCTGATCCCAGCCTCTTTGGAGATTAATCTTCCCATTGAAATGCTGAACGGGGAGTGGAAGCGTTGAGGCCGGTCATAAAGGGCAATCTAAAAGCCGGCGCAGCCGAAGGGGGCTGAGCAGAAGAGCACCATGGAAATGAACTAAGTAGGGAGGAAAGGAAAAGACAGAAAGAAAAGCAAACAAGAAAGCCTTTACTGGCACTTTTTTCACTTTTTTTTTTTTTTTTGTGTGTGTTTAATGGCAAACTCCACATCTTACTCCCTATCCCCCCCTCTTACAGGGGTGGTTTTAGGGTATGTTTGGTGCTGCTTTGTGTGATGGAGGGTGATCTCTTGTACAGGAGGGGAGTAGCTTGAGCGTGGGGCTGCCTTTTCCTGCTGCCTTTAAGCTTTTCCCTTACTCTTCCCCCACTGGGGAAGGCTGCTCTGTGTCATCCTCGACGGCAGGGAAACAAACGGCCAGGGGACTGCTGTAAATTAGCAGTGAGAAGTGTTTATTTGAAGTCTGCACGGAGCGAGAGCAGGTTTAAACAATGGCAAGGGGCCAGGAAAATGTGCTGGGGCAGGGGGGGGAAGGATGAGATGAGGAAAGGAGAGGGCCTTGATGCTCCATCATCAAAATCCAGCCTGGGCTTTGGTAGGGCTGGAAGGGGCTGCAGGTGGTACTGGGGGGAGGGCTTTGCTGGGTGGGCTGGCGGAGCCCTGCTTGCTTTTGGGGAGAGGAAAGGCTTTTCTGGGTACAGAGGAATGATCTCACGCTGGACTGTGAGTTTCTGGTGGAGTTCTGGTGGAATCTCTGTCTCTGGAGACATTCAAAACCCTCCTGAGCAAGTTCCTGTGCAACATGCTGTAGGAGGACCTGCTTTGGCAGGGAAGTTGGACTAGATGATCTTCTGAAGACCCTTCCAACCCCATAGCATGCTGCTCTTCTGCCCTGTGTTGTGGATAAAAGCGGAGATTTAAGTCCTCAAGTGACGGTGATGCAAGGAGTGGGTGCATTCCAGCTTGAGATGCTGGGGACCCCTGCAGTACCCAGCTGAAATGCAAGTGGATCATCCTTCTTTTGGTCAAAAGCCTGTTTATGGGGAATATTAAGAGATTTACCTCAGGTGAGAGCGTGGGGTGAGTTTTTATTGCGGGAACCCAGGCGCTAGGGGAGAAGTGCCGTAAAGCCGGCATGGCTCCGTCCACGCAGGCTTTGTTTTGAGTTTCCTGAGCAAAGCCTGCTGCCCTGCCTCTTGATAAATGACAGTGAGCCGGATTTCTCTTGTGGAGAGCAAGTAATTATTCATGAGTCAGCCACAGAATTGTCAGAGATGTGCAAACCCCACTTGCCAAGCCGACCCCTGGTTCGTATACAGGTCTGTCCTATAGGATTGTCCATCATTCCCCAGGCAGGAGGGTCCTGACAAGCTCTTTGGAGGTGCTTGTGGATCCCCTGCTGGGTACCCCTTGGCTGGTGTTAGCTTTGTGGGTTAATTCGTTGGCTGGGATGTATGAACCCCTGGCCTGGAGGCAGCGGGGGGGTGGTTTCTGAATTATGGAAGATCCTGTGGGTTTGAGCTTGTCGTCCCTGGGGGGAGAGAGCTGTGCTGGGGCACATGCTGGGTCTGGGAGAGGTAGTGATGAGGATGAGGAGGGGGATAGCTTGCTTGGAGCCAGCTACATAGACGTTGGGGATGCTTCTGGGGATGAATCGAGAGTGGAGACACTTGGAAATGTGGGATAGTACAGGGTGAGTGGCCTATGTCTCTTCTAATAAGCTCATCTTCCTCTTATTTAAGCTTGTCTAGCATTACTCTTCATTTGTCACCTGCCATGATATGCTAACCTTGGAGCGGGTCTTTGGGGTCCTACTGGGGTTTAAAGGCAGATAGGGGCTTCCTAAGGGAGTCCCTGAGTGTTCCTAACGTTACCCAGAGGATGGGGCTGGGAGGTGATGTCTCTGGCAGGCTCCCTGCATCCCTACTCACAGCATCGCTGGCACTGGCACCCTTCTCCCCAGGGGTGCTGCCACCTGAACATCTTGGCTAAAGGCCACAGAGGTGGCTGGGGTTGGGAAAGGACCTTGGGTTTGAATCTCCCAATAGCATCTGGACAGTGTATCCCCCTCCCAGGACAGCATTCCCCCCTCGGGCCCAGTTGGAACCACTCCCGGTGTGTACTTGGGCTAAAGTGAAAGTTTTGTTTGAGCTGAAGTGCAGATTTATGCCTTTAAGCATCATTTAATATGGAAAATTTGAAATCTTTCATTTAAAGAAAGGAATAAAAGGCATAAAAAACTATTCTGGGGTGGGTTTTGTAGTTCTCCCCTGCTTCTCATTTAGAAGCATGAATACGCAAAAAACCTTCTGAGAGTTTTAAATGGCTTTTCTGTCCCTCTTCCCCCCAAAAACCGCTGTATTAAAAAAATAAAAACATGCCTCAGGCTTGTTTGCTTCTCTCTCTTCTAAGCCAGCAGCAGATAAGGGTGTGTAGGGCTTTTTCCCCAGCCTCCCAGTCTGCTTGGGTCTGTGGGACCGGCCGGTGTCGGTCATCACCCCATCCCATCTGCTTTTGCTTTCAGGGGAGCAGCACCAAAGAGTATTTTCTGCAGAGGACCTTGCAGAGCCTCGAACGCTATTTCTACTTGATTACTTTCAACTACTACCTTCATGAGCAGGTAAAAACCAAAACCAACTGACCCACCAAACCCCAAACCCCTTCCTTTGCCCCTTTGTTTTGGTGTATAGTGGGAGGGAAGGAGTCTCTGCCTCTGAGTTTCCCAAGCAAACACTGGTTTCTTTGGCGGGGTCATGGGTTGAGTCTGGACAGGGGGTGCGAGCCCAGGCTGATGGCACGTCCCATCCCTCCACCCCCGACCCCCCGCCGGCAGTACCCCCTGGGCTTTGCCCTCAGCTTCAGCAGGTGGATGTGTCGGCACCCCGAGCTCTACCGGCTGCAGGCGGAGATGAACTCGTCGGAGCTCACCGTCACTGGGGACCTCTTCACCAAGGGGATGAGAGTGCTGGTGGGTACCTGTCCTGGGTGTAGGGATGGGGCTGGTGGCTCCTTGTTGTCCCTTGGAAATGGCACCTTTCTGGGATGCTTGCCCTCAAAGAGGTTCAGTGGGATGGGAGAAGCAAAGGGTTTCCCTGTTGTAGGGAAAATGCTGAGCCTTGGGGTCTCCAGGTCCATGTTGGGCTCTCCAGGTCTGTGTCCTGCATGCATCCTTGGCAAGAATGGGCTTGTGGCCAGAGATCCCCTGTGCACACTGAAGCGTCCAGCCCCTCATATCCTGGGTACCGGGATGATGGAGCGCCCCATAACATGAGCCTGAGCTACAAGCCTATCTTCAGCTTCACCTTTCTTGGTGCTCCTGGGTGGCTGTGGCAGGAGGACAGACCTGTTGGTGGCTTGCTGCTACTTTGGCATGGTGTTGTGGCAAGAAGAGCATCTCCCACCTTTGCAATGCAGCTGTGTGGCTTTGAGCCCTGTCTTGCTGGGATTGGAAGGATTTGGGGACTTCTCCGGAGAGGGGACAATGGGTGAGAGGTGGTGATGTGCTGGGAACTGGCACCACCCCCCCCTCCACCAGACATGTGTGTGGGAGGGGGCAGCTGCAATGCTGGGGGGGACACCCCTTGGCCAGGCTTTGCTCTGCTGCAGGTGGCGGATGAGCGCTTCTGCCCGGACGTGCTGAGCACCGCCAAGGAGATGAGTGTGGCCAACTTCCGACGCGTCCCCAAGATGCCCATCTATGGGATGGCACAGCCCAGCTCTAAGGTGAGGGGCATGCCCTCTGCAGCGGGCAGGGTGGCCCTCAAGTGGGCTCCTGGCCCTCTCATCACCCTTGCCCCATGCCTTCTCCTAGACCCTGGGGAGCGTCCTGCGCTACCTGACAGATGCCAAGAGGAAGCACGCCCGCATCGTCTGGATCAGCCTCCGGGAAGAGGTGGTTCTGGAGGGCAACGAGCAAATCTATACGCTGCGGGAGCCCAGGCACCTGGAGGAGCTAATCCCTGTGCCCACCGCCTCGCCCCAGCAACTGGAGGTGAGTTTCTACCCACTGGGGAGATGCTGGGGGCAGCTGGGGTTCCTGCCTGTCCAGGAAGGGCTGATCTTCCCCTCCCAGGAGCCCTTGTGGGTGATATGCACAGGCTTTGATAGTCCCTTACCACCTGGAGCTGCTTGGTTGGGTGTTTTGTGGGTTTTTTTACATTTTGGCCATGAGGGGTCAGTGGCCATGGGGGGGGGCTTAGCTTGGCTTGTGCCCTCCATGTCTACTGGAGGCTGGGGATGACCTGGATGATGCAAAACCAACCCGGGGAAAGGAGAGCAGATGTTCCCAGCTGGGCTTCTAGAGGAGACAGGCGGTGGAGGAGCTTGGCTGCCAGCAGCAGGACGGTCACGCAGAGGAGCTGCCCGGGTGGTGGGAGATGATGCTTTTTCCATCAAGCACTGAGGACCATGGTCCTGGGCAGAAGAGGCGGACATGACCTGAAGTGGGGTTTTGCATTGGCTGCAGGGTATTCGAGAGGGGTCAGCCTGCATCTAACCAAAAAGCAAAACAGTCCCCCCCAAAATTAAGAGGAGTGGGTCTTACAGTGGAGGTTTCTCCATCCTCTGCAGAAACTAGAGGCTACCTTGAAGAGTGACCTGCTGAAGTGCCAGAAATGGCTGGAGGTATACCTGGAGACAGAGAAGCAGATGAAGATGTTCAAGAGCTGCCTGACGACGCAGGAGATATTCAGCCAACAAAAAAATGCCTGCCAGGGGCTGACGTACCACCGCATCCCCATCCCAGACTTCTGTGCTCCCAAGGAGAAGGTACCTTCCTGAAGGATGGGATGGTGCTGCCACTTCCTTCCCAAGCCATCCTTGCATTTTTGGGGTGAATGTCACTTGGGTGCTTGGTGGCACGAAACCCCAGGACTACAATGATGTGTCCCAGCTCAGTGTGGGATGATTGTTGGGGCAGGGAGAGTCTCCTGGGAGATGCTGCATGGGGATCCTGGGTGTCTTCAGCTGTATGGGGATGGAGGGGAGGCTGCTGGACCCAGCATGTGCAGTGAAGAGCTGGGGCTTTTAGCCTGGGGGCTGCTGGACCAGGGGGATCCCATGGTGGGGAAGGGAGATGGGCTACATCCATAAAAAACCCTTGGCTCTGCTCCCGACAGGACTTTGACCGGCTGCTGGAAGTGATGAAGAGTGCCCTGGCCGAGGACTCGCGGGCAGCCTTTGTGTTCAACTGCTCCAGTGGCCGGGGCAGGACCACCACAGCCATGGTCATCGCTGTCCTCACCCTCTGGCACTTCAATGTGGGTACCCAGCTCTCCCTGTGGCTCCGGATGGAGCAGGGGCTTTCAGGGAATTTCAGCACAACCACCCGGCAGGCAACATGCAACAGGAAAACTAAAAGCATCATGGGGAGGGCCAGGGTGGGCTGAGGGGATTGGTTTCTTGCTCTGTCTAGCTCCCAAGGAGCTCCAGGAGAAGTGTGGGGGCCTCTCTTGTGAGTCTTTACCCTATTGCTGAAAGCTCCCAGCCTGGGAGGAAGGGTTAAGTGCAGGAGAGACATGGACCCCCTTGCAGAGCAAACAGGCATAAAATTTTAGGCTCCTCTGCCTGTGCAGAGGTGAGGTAGAGGATGTTTGGGGTCCTGACAGATTGAGTTTGGGGTCTGCGTTTCTGCTCAGCTGTTGGGCAGTGGGGATGGGGCTGTGCAGCCCCTAACAATCCTCTCTGGCTGTTCCAGGGCATCCCTGAGATGAGTGAGGAGGAAATAGTGAGTGTGCCCGATGCCAAGTACACCAAAGGGGAGTTTGAGGTGAGTCCTTGGGCCTTGACTCTATTTCAGGGTCCCCCACTGAACCCCCTGCTTAGCCATAGCAGCTTGTTTGGAGGGGCTGGGTCCTCTCCCAGGCAGGAATGGAGCAGTCAGGTTGAGGCGAGGAAGCACCTGGTAAAGCCCCTGCCGCTTCTACCCATGCTCCAGGTGGTGATGAAAGTGGTCCAGCTCCTGCCTGATGGTCACCGGATAAAGAAGGAGGTGGACATGGCCCTGGACACTGTCAGTGAGACCATGACACCCATGCACTACCACCTCCGAGAAATCATCATCTGCACCTACCGGCAGGTGAGTGCGACCTCTTCCACATCAGCTTGGGGATGGCCCCAGGCCATTGCACCTCATCCCAGAGGATGCAGGATCAGCTCTGCTGAAGCTAATAGTTTCTTTGGCTGAAGCTTTCTGGCACATCACCAGAGAGGTGCCAGGACTCTCTTGGTCATGGTCATCCAGTGCCCTCTTGCATCCCATGCCGTCTACACCTATCTGGTGCTGCCCTGCATCCTACCCAGAATCCCAGCCAGCATCCTGCCTGTCTGGTGCCATTCCACATCCTGGCCAGCATCCTACCTGTCTGGTGCAGTCCTGCCTCCTGCAACATCCCTCATCCTGCCCATCTGGTGCCATCCTACATCCCACCCAGCATCCTGCCCATTTAGTACCATCCTATATCCTACCTATCCGATGCCATTCTGCATTTCACCCAGCATCCTGCCCATTCTGGTGCCATTCTGCATCCCACTCGGTGTCCTGCTTATCTGGTGTCATCCTGCATGCCATCTGTCTGGTGCCATCCCACCCAGCAGCCTGCCTGTCTGGTACCATCCTGCATCTCACCCAGGGTGCCATTCCACATCCTGGCCAGCATCCTACCTGTCTGGTGCAGTCCTGCCTCCTGCAACATCCCTCATCCTGCCCATCTGGTGCCATCCTACATCCCACCCAGCATCCTGCCCATTTAGTACCATCCTATATCCTACCTATCCGATGCCATTCTGCATTTCACCCAGCATCCTGCCCATTCTGGTGCCATTCTGCATCCCACTCGGTGTCCTGCTTATCTGGTGTCATCCTGCATGCCATCTGTCTGGTGCCATCCCACCCAGCAGCCTGCCTGTCTGGTACCATCCTGCATCTCACCCAGCATCCTGCTCATTTGGTACCATCCTGCATCTCACCCAGCATCCTGCCTGTCTGGTGCCATCCTGCATCTCACCCAGCATCCTGCCCATTTGGTACCATCCTATATCCACTGTTCTGGTGCCATTCTGCATCCCACTCAGCGTCCTGCTTATCTGGTGCCATCCCACTCCCACCGAGCATCCTGCATGTTTGGTGCCATCATGCATCCCACATGCCAACACTCCAGTACCAACCCTCATCCCACCATGTTTGGTGCCCTCCTGCATCCCATATGCCACCTATCTGGTGCACTCCTGCATCTCACTTAGCATCCTGCCCCTCATCTGGTGCCATCCCTCATCCCACCTGTCTGGTGCCATCATGCATCCCATGTGCCAATGCCCTGGTACCAACCCACATCCCACCCAGCATCCTGCCCATTTTGGACCATCCTACGTCCACCCTTCTGATGCCATTCTGCATCCTATTTGGTGTCCTGCTTATCTGGTGCTATCTTGCATGCCACCTGTCTGGTGCCATCCCACGTTCCACCCAGCATCCCGCATGTTTGATGCCATCATGTATCCCACATGCCAACGCTCCAGTACCAACCCACATCCCACCATGTTTGGTGCCCGCCTGCATCCCATATTCCACCTATCTGGTGCACTCCTGCATCCCACCCACCTGGTGCCATCATGCATCCCACGTGCCAACGCTCCGGTACCAACCCACATCCCACCCATCATCCTACATCCCCCCCAGCATCTCGCCTGTCTGCTGTCATCCTGCATCCCACCCAGCATCCTGCCCATCTGGCCCTGTCCTGCATCCCACCCAGGATCCCAGCCAGCATCCTGGCCATCCAACAGTGTGCAGCCGGCAGAGGGCAGGGCTGGTCCATCCTGCTCCTCTCCCAACCTGAAGGCTTCTCTGGCTCCCAGCTCAGGAAGGGACCCCTCTTCTGGAGAGGACCCATCCTGTGACCAGCCAAGTCCATGGGCTGCAGCCTGGTTTTATGTGGGACTTTCTGTGCAGTTGATGAAGGGGAGAAAGGATAATATTTTTTTAGATTTGTGGGTTGTTTTTTACAACAGTGCATCTACTTCAGGGGCATTGGAAGGGCTGAGCTTGGGGCTTGGTGTTGTCCCTGCCTGGATCCACCCACGTCCCTGTCAGTGATGGTCTTGCCCACAGCTGCCATCAACCCCTGTTATTGATTAATATCTGTGAATGATTGACCAGGGTAAGAAAACCCAAAGCATTTAATCATCCAGCAGCATCCATAACTCCCAGAACATTTGCCTCTTGGTTTATGGGGTCCTCTGCTCTTTTTTGGGGGGCTGGGAGAGAAAACCTGAGCTCTATGGGATGAGCTGCTGCAGGCTTGAATAACTCCAGCAAAAGGTGCTGCGAAATGATCGGGGATAAGAAATAATTTTGTTTGATTTCCCTCCCACACTTTATGCATTATGGAGAGGTGGCCAGTGGGAAGTCTCACCCCTTTGATTGTGTGCTTTGCTGCTGCAGAGCACAAAAAAAACCCCAACCAACCCACCCCAAAACCTCCCGTGCTAAACGAGTGGCTGCCTGCTTATGGATTTAACTCTAACTCTCTGGTGACCCCAAATGATCCCCCTGCCTTGCTGTGGCCTCGCCATATCCTTAGGCTCAGCTGTATCCTTAGGCTCAGTCCCAGGAGAAAGACCTTGGCAGCATCGCTGGGCTGCTCCTGGTGTGGGTTTTTGGGTTGTTGGGTGGGTGGTTTTTTTTTTGTTTGGGAGACAATTCCCACAACCTCCTTGCCCTTCTTCCCTGCGCTTGATGGTCAGGACCGGCACATGGGTGTTCCTGGGCCGTATCCTGTTTCCGGGCCAGCCGTATCCAACTTGCCCTGGCAGCCCAGTGGGAAAGCAAGATAAGGAAGGAATCATCCGCTCCCCCCACCCCGCCCTGCCTCCTCTGCCCTAGGAAAATCCTTTTGTTGCCTCCTGTGCTTGGTGTTTCCCTCTTGGCTCCTTCATCCATCCCATTGGATTTGGCTGGGCCGGAGGGATACACATGCAAATGCTTTAATTTTAATTTATTTTTAGTTTTTGCCCCAACTGTGGGCAGCTCGAAGAGGAGAATTGTGGGAATTGTATAGCCTAGGCATCACCCTAATTGAGTTTTAATTAAGCCGTGGTTAGAGTTTAGAGAAACGTGAGATTTGGGTGAAAAGTGGGAAGGAAAAGGTGCTCTGGTACTTGCTTGGGGTTTCTCCTATCCTTTCCCACCCCCAACTGGGAGGAAGATGTAGGGCAATGTAAGAAGAGAATGAAAGAGAAATAACAGGATAAAAGGTTAAATAATAGGATGATATAATAAAAAAAATTTAATAAATAAGCTAATATAATAACATGATAAATAATAGGGTCTGCTCTCTGCAAATACTGGCACGTGGTTGTGGAGGAGAGGCTTTTTCCCAGGGCTGAACTGACTGCCTGGTGCTGCCACGAATTGGGGTGCAAATGAGTTGAACAAACACTGGATTTTTCTGAGGCCCATGGGTGGAAATGGACGTCAAGAAAGCAGAGCAGGTTGGGGTTGGCACCAGAGGGAGGAATTGCCGAATTTAGGACAACCCACTGCGGGAGGCAGTGAGGTCGACTGTGGGGTTAGGGGCTTTTAATGCTGGCTGGCTGTTTATTCCCAACTTATTCACTCCTGCAAGGGGCTCATCTGTTCTTAAAATAACAGCTACAACAGTAATGTATATAAAATTATATATATATAATAATACAATAATGGGAGGTGTGATGACCCCAGCCTAGAAGTGGGGTGCTGGGTGGCTGCCGTGGCCTGTCCTCCTCCGGTGGGGTGGAGGCTGAATCCCACCACAGGATGCTGGGAAGGGCTGTGTTTTGTTTTATTTTGCTTTGTTTTGTTTTGTTTGTTTGGTTGGTTTTTTTCCCCTGGGGAAATGCTTTGCAGTCCTGGGAGCTGGTGGTTTCGGGTACGCTTTGCACCTGGGCATCTATTCCTGGCTCCCAGGCACGCATTTGGCAATCCCCTGTCTATTTTCGAGGTCTGTACGGTGAAGGGGAAGTTTTTATATGCTGGAAACCACAAGGTAATGAGAGCTCGGAGTGCCAGGCCACAGAGGGAGCGGGCTGGAAAGGATGTGCTTATTTTTGTCCCCAGAGTGGTCCTCCCTCCTTGGCTGGAGGCCAGGTGGGGTCTGCAGCCTGGGCTGGGCTCCTTAGGGGGATGATAATGGGGGGCTGGAGGGCTGCTGTGTAGTGGTATAATATGGCTTTTTGCCTGTCACAAGAGGTCCTCGTGGGTCCTTCCTCACTAGTTTTCTCATGTGGGATGCAGACTGTGGATGAGGAGCTGCCTCTTGGATGCTTGGCCGATGTGGGTACCATTGCAGCTGGTTTCTTGCTCCTTCCAGGGGAGGTCGGCCAAGGATGAGAAGGAGACAGGGATGCTACAGCTGAGGAGCCTGCAGTACCTGGAACGTTACATCTACCTGATCCTCTTTAACGCCTACCTGCATCTGGAGAAGAAGGACTCCTGGCAGCGGCCCTTCAGCCTCTGGATGCGTGAGGTGAGGCTTTGCCTGCCTAAGCCACCAGCAAGACCTCGCTCTACCTCATATTTACAGGGGGCTGGGGAGCAGCCCCCCGATTTTACTTTATATATGATTTCTGTATGGTGGTTGGGGCCATCATTTATGGTCCCTTTGCTCCCATCTCACCAGGCTGTGGAGGAAAGCCAAGGCAGGTCACTGGGGATGGGGGTGGCATCCCCACCACATGAATAGGGTGCTCTTCCCCACCCCCCAAACTTACCCTTTTGTCCTCTTTTTGAGTTTCCCAGTGTTGTGACTGAAACATCTAGGGCTGGGAGGCCACCAGTCAACCCACCACCACCACCATCCTGGGGTCTTCTGCCTGGTTTGGTTAGCTTGGCTGACTCTCCTTGTGCCTAAACTCACCTCTGGTCTCTTTGCAGCCAAACAGGTTGGCAGGGCGGGGAGTGAAAGGAAGGAATAATTAAAAGCAACCCCAGCTTTGTCTTGCCTGGCCGGGGTGGGCAGTGGGGAGAGAGGACCTGGGAAGATGGGGATTCTGGTGGTGGGCACGTGAGAAAATTGGAAAAGAAGAAAAAAGAATTGGAATGGGGGGCTGGTGAGAGACACCACAGTCCCTGTATTTCTTGCTTGGGTGTTTGTTTGGTTTTGTTTTGTTTGTTTTTTTAATTTTTATTATGCAGCAATTAGTTTTTCTCACCCTGCATTTGCACGGTGCTGAGGCGGGCAGCACTAGTCTTTGTGTGTGTGTGTGTGTGTGTGGTGGTGGGGGTGGTGGTGGAACCCACCTCATCCCTCCAGTCGGTGCCGCTAATTCATATTGGCATGTTTGATCCCCCCGGGCGGGAGATGAAAGCGGCGGCTGCCGGATCTGCTCACCATCCCCAACTCCCTTTCTTGCCCACCCCCCCTCCAACCCCCCCCAAACAGCCCCATCTTGATGGAAGGGGATGGAGAAGAGGGGGGGGGGGGGGGGGGGGCGCCCCCG
>VZTM01036424.1:553595-564363 GCA_013400555.1 Jacana jacana
GTAAATTCGCTGCATGGGGTGGGTGGGGTGGGGTGGTGAGAAGGTGACCAGGGACTGGGACCACATCCCAGCTCCCTCCCCCAATTTTGTTAAGATTATCAATAGGTTTGGGTTTATTTTTTTTTCTCTCAAAAAGGTGCAAAAAATACAACTGTTCTTGACCAGATTCTCCCTTTCTGCATCTTTCTGTGGCCAAGAGACGCCTCCTTGGGCCGAGCAAAGGTAAAGGAAAGGGGGTTCCTCTTACCTCAGCCAGGGTTTATTTTTTTTCCCCTCCCCTTATGTATGAGTAGAAATCCTTGGAAGCTTAAATTCACGTGCCTTTAAGTTTTTTCATACATCGAAAGGGGAAAATATGCCGAGGAGCCAATATTCCGCTGGCACGTGGGACTGCAAGGGGAAACCTGCTGCAGCCCCAGCTAAAATCACTGTAGTTATCAGGGGCTTCAGAGCTGTGGTGGTTTTGGGGTTTGGGTTTTTTTTTTTAATATATAAAAAAACCCGACCCAAATGCATTTTTCCTATTTTCTCCACCCAGATGCGGTAGCTCTGCTTAATATAAAATGTCCTACGTACCCAAATCTCACAGACACCAGCTTCCTAGTACCAACTTGGGAGTATTTCCTAGCAGTTGGGGAAAATAAAGTGTTTTGGGGCTGGGGGATGATATAATTTCTATTTACTGAAGCTGGGAGGGTGCATGGGGAGAGGCTGAGCTCAGGGAGCTGTTGGTGGGCCAGCGTGAAAGCCATGCTGGGGAGGCACGTGCTGGCAGGGGGCCACCCCAAATAGCTCTGACATAAAATAATAATAATACTAATAATTTCCATGTTTTTCTTTCTATGATGTACCTCTCTAGCAGAACCCCCCGACGAAACTGTTGGAACTCTGTGAAGAGAGCGCATCTGTGTTTCATTTTACAGCTGAAGAATAATAATTAAGATGCTTTTGTGGAGCCAGGGCTTGGAAAACTAAAAATAAAAGCCATATAGACACAATACCAGAGCTCTGAGCACCATAAACTTTCCTTCCCCCCCAACCCTGTTCTCACCATCCCGTCAGACCCCTGAGTGTGGCTTGGTTTGGGGCCAAGCCCCCCGCTGTTTTGGGGAGAGAAGCAGCAGGTCCAGGGTGTGCTGCAGAGGTGGAAATAAATTATGGGCTGACACAGGGGATGCTGCAGGGAAGAGGGATTTGGGGCTAAATCCCGAGAAGCGATGCAAAGGCCATCCTATGTAGAAGGGAAAGTATCCTTGTGGGCAGCCAGAGGAGTTTTTCAGAGGCCTCAGAAATTGGGGGCATCGTGTAAAGCATCAAGGTTGGCTCTTTTCTTGCAGCCAAGTCCGAACCATGGTCAGCAGGCCTGAAATTACTTTCCTCCTCTCTTTCTCAAGCCTGTGAATATTGCAAGGAGGGTATGTGTGTGTGTAAATAGAAAAAAAAACAACGCTGTTTTCTGGCCCTTCACCACCTCAAGGGTGCTTCTGGCCCCACGCAAATGAAAAATTAATTTTCCTCAGCTTGAACTGAAAGTGCTGAAAGGGGAGGTGGGGCTCAATGAGCTTCGTTCGGAAGCGCTCGCCGGCTAGCAGGGGTCGTGCAGGAACGATAACCGTTGGCCAAGGGGGTGAAAGAGGCCCCAGGGGACTGGAAAAATGCTCAGTGGCTGGTTTGAGAGAAGCAAAGAAAAAAGCCATACAACCCACTAGATTTGGGGTTTACACTCCAGCGAGCTTAATTTTCGCAGGAGGAGGATTAAAAATTAATACGACGGCCAATGTGTAGAGAGGGGAAGGCACCTCTGGAGGGAAGCTGGGCAAGGCTAACCTAGTTTGTGCTGGGTCTCCACGGGGGCAAAAAAATATGGCTGTAAATAAAGGGAATGACTGGGGGTGCCAAGAGAGAGGGGAGGGGTGGATGGCTCCCGCCAGCCAGCCCTGTAGGGTGGGTACATATTTTAATGGGGATAGCTCGTCTCTCCAGAGACCAAGCCATGAAGGTGGGTTTGGGTGATGCTGGGGTCAGCATCCTGCATCCCCCCCAGGTGGTCTGAACCATGGCTGTTCACCAGCATGGAGGGACTTGAACAGCTGGCTGGGTCCCAAGGACACGGTGTACGTATTTCTTGAGGATGCCATAGCCATTGGGTATCTTTAAGCCTGTGTGTAGGTAGTGTGCTTTTGAGAAGTAGTAGTTAAATAGATTTCCCTCACCCAGGTGCCTGTGAGTCTCACCCAGGTGTCTGTGCTGGCTTATTTATTGGCCAGTGTTAATGGTATGAGTTTCAAGCAGGCCAAGTGCCAGGTCCTGCACTTGGGCCACAACAACCCCATGGATGGCTACAGGCTTGGGGCAGTGCGGATGGAGCTGCCTGGCAGAAAAGGAACTGGGGGTACTGGTTGACAAGAGGCTGAACATGAGCCAGCAGTGTGCCCAGGTGGCCAAGAAGGCCAAGGGCATCCTGGCTTGTATCAGAAATAGTGTGACCAGCAGGAGGGAGGTGATTGTCCCCCTGTACTCAGCCCTGGTGAGGCCACCCCTTGAGTCTTGTGTCCAGTTCTGGCCATCTCAACACAAGAGAGATCTGGAGGGCTGGAGCGAGTGCAGAGGAGGGACACGGAGCCGGGGAAGGGCCTGGGGCATAAATCTTATGAGGTGCGATTGAGGGAGCTGGGACTGTTCAGGTTGAGGAAGAGGAGGCTGAGGGGAGACCTCATCTGTCTCTACAGCTGCTTGAAAGGACATTGTAGAGAGGTTGGTGCTGGTCTCTTCTCACAGGGAATTGGTGATAGAACAAGAGGGAATGGCTTCCAGCTGAAGCAGGGTAGGGTTAGGCTGGACATTAGGCAAGAGTTTTTCCCTGAAAGAGTGGTCAGAGCCTGGAATGGGCTGCCCAGGGAGGTGGTGGAGTCCCCATCCCCGACTGTGTTTCAGAGTCAATTAGATGTGGTGTTGAGGGATCTGGTGTAGGGGAGACCTTTGTAGAGTGTAGCTGATGGTTGGACTCAATGATTCCAAGGGTTTTTTCCAACCTGAATAAATCTCTGATTTAATCTGAGGTGGTGCTGAATGCCTGAACATGTCTGTGTTCTCGCTGACCCAGAGTTCAACATCTGCCGCAGCCGGGCTCTGTCTCGCATTACAATTGCAAGGGGATTTTTTTGGGGGGTGTGTTATTTTTCGCTTTCCCAGGGGTGGGACTCTGCCATGGCAGCAGAGCTTTCACCGCAAACCTTGCTGCGTGGTTCCTAGAAGGAGAGCAACTTTTTCCCTCCTCTTTTCCAAGCCTTCACTGCTGACAGAAGGGGCTGGAAGCCGTCCAAGGCTGTCGGTATAAATCTCACTGACCTTGTTTCACCATCCCTTAACTTACGGTTCAGCATCTCCCATCAACCGGGCCCGGCCTCGACTTCCACTTTCTGGCTCATTTACTCCATTTTCAGCTTTATGGTTTTGTTTCTTAAGCTTTGCATGTTCATCCTTGGGTGGGCAGGGGTCTGAGGGGGAGCTCCTGGCCCCTAAAAACCTCCCAGCAAGGTTGCCAAGGCAAATACCTTGCAGGAATTTGGAGAAACAGCCATAATGGTGTACTCTGCTGGGAGATGTGCTTTAGGGATGAGCCTGAGCCCTGCTCACTGGAGGTGCAGTGTGATGTCGTAAGGTGGGATGAAGGAAAGATGCTTCCCTGTGGGATCTGGCTGGGTTCAGGGCTCTGATGCCAGCAAACTCTGACCAGGTGCCACACATGCCTCAGTAGGGTTTGGGCTCCATCCTCACCTCGGTGCTGGGTGTGCATCTGTATGGGAATTATCCCCATTTTCCTGTGATAACTTGTAATTGCCATTTGCCAGCCAGCTGCTTCCAGGGGTCACTGACTGACCCTGTGCCACATGCTCCTGGGATGCTGGCCTCACCAAGGAAGCAAAAAACATTGGCAGCCTTTGGACGCATGGGCTGTAGAGTGGCTGGTGATGGGAAGAGGGCAGGACCTTGCATGGCAGGGATTCACTGTGGTTTCTCATCCCGGTTGTCCCAGCCTTTCCTGGGACCCACCTCTTCCTCCTGGGTCTCCATAAAGGGCATGACTCCTCCCAAAAATACACAGCATCATGTGCTACTTGGTCCCTAGGTTGCTAAATCCATACGAAGGGCTTGGTTTTCCACCTGCAACCAAGCCTCACCTTAAAAAAATTGTGAAGACGGCCAAGCACATTTTGGGGCCTCGTGGAAGAACATTGCCAGTGGCCACCATTGCTGCTTGGCCTCGTGACAGCATCCAGCGCCTTTGGTACATTATTAGCAGGAGGAATCTGGTGGCAGGAGGTATCAGAGGTGCTTATTTGTCTTTATGTTCTTCCTGAGCAAAGCCTTGTGGCTCTGAGTTTGTGCAGGGGTGCCATTGGTGCGTGGGTCGTGCAAGGGACCCCAAGGGGTGCACAAGGCAGGTTGGGCACAGCTTTGCTGTTGTGCTTCTGGAGGAATAGCCCAGAAGCCTTAGGGTTGTATCTCTGGATGTTTGTAGAGGATCAGGACAGCAGATTGGGTTTTATTCAGGGTGCACGGTGAGCTCAGCGTTGCAGCCAAGGAAAGTGCTGGCCTTAATAACAGGGAGAGGTCAGAGGAGCCCAGAGACGGCTGTGGAGGGGCAGGGCAGCTATCTTTGTGCAGGGAAAAGGCTGTAGGAAAGGCACGAAAATCCAAGTAAACGACACAAAGAATCCTGGGTGCAAGAAGCTAAAAGAATCTTTCAGATAAAACAGGAAGAAAAACTTTCCTAGATAAGAAAAAGCAAGAGACTGGCAAAAAATAGATGTCCTGGGGGCTCGTGGAGGCTCCCTCCATCTTTGGAGGTCTCAAAGTGTGGATTAAGGAGAGATCTGTCAGGAATGATCCTGCCTCCAGGCAGGCGGGGACCAGATGATGTGCCTGTCAGCTCTCTGCCTCCAAGAGCAGGGCTTGTGTTCTCCTCTTCCTCCTCCTCCTCCTCAAAGGAGCACAGCACCTTTGTGACCTTCCTTGGCGGTCTTCTAGCAGTGGTCCTAAAATCCACACACTGCCTCCAAAGAGCTGAAATCTTGGAAAAGGGATGTCTTTCCCTGCTTTGGCCAGGGGTCTGCTTTAGAGAGGGAGGGGAAGATGCTCGGGGGCCTTTTCTCTCCCAGCAGTGAGGCTCCCCTCCTGCCACCAGGGCTGTGGCAGGAGCTATTTTCTGGTGTAATCTCACGGCGGCTCTGCGTGTCTGAGGGATGAGGTCATGCTTGCTCACCCACAGCCTGCTGGCGCTTGCCCTTCGGTCCCTCTGGTTTGGGGAGCCGGGAGTGGGTGGGATGGTGCTGCCTACAGAGGCTCTGGGTCCCTGCATGGTGGGGTTGTGGATATACCCCCCTCCAATACCACCCCCACCATCCAAGCCACCAAGCACCACTGCAGGTAAAAACCATGGCCATATCCCCCTGCCCTCCCTACCTGTGCCCAGGATGCTAGTCCATCTCCCCCTGGTATGCTAGTCCACCAGTCCATCTTCCCCGGGATGCTAGTCCATTTCCCCTAGGCTGCTAGTCCACTTCCCCTAGGCTGCTAGTCCACTGGTCCATCTCCTATGAGATGCTAGTCCATTTCCCCTGGGATGCTAGTCCACTGGTCCATCTCCTATGGGACGCTAGTCCATCTTCCTCGCGGCTCCTGTTTGCCTCTTGCAGCTGCTTTTAAACACACAAATGAACCTGTTGGAGAAATGCTTTTTTCCTCTTTTTTTTTTTTTAAATCCACATTGCCTCCCCCTGCCCTGCTCCTCCCTTAATCTTCCCTTTAACACTCTTCTCCCCTTCCTTTAACCTCCTCTTGTCAGAAATTAGCCTGTGGTGAGGATGGCCAGGCTGGATGGGGCTTTGAGCAACCTGGGCTAGTAAGAGGTGGCCCTGCCCAGGGCAGAGGAGTTGCAACTAGATGATCTTTAAGGTCTCTTCCAGCCTAAACCACTCTATGGGACTGGGGGTTACTCATCCTGAGTGCAGGGGTGATGGTTTTGTAGCCTTTTTGGATTAACAACCAGAAGCTTTAAATATCTGGGAAGAAGAAATGTGGTGAGTGATGGCAGGGAATACAGCTCTTGCTTCTCGCTCCAGTAGATCCCGAGCTCCTAAACTCATGATATTATGGGTAGTAAAGCCAGTTTAGGTAATTGGTGGGGATTGCTGTGATTTTATAAGACCTGCTGCCCTCCCCTCGAGGAGGTTTGGGTGGCTGAGCCAAACAACGAGTGCCCACAAAGACACACACAAAAAACCCCAGTAGACTCAATTAAAAATAGACTCAAATTTTTTTTTATATACAAAATAAATCCTTCCAGATTGGCGTGAAGGTTTTCCCAGGGCTCAAATTCAGAATTAATTTCACTTGAGGGCCTGCAGCTGTATTTGTTGCTGGCAGGGAGGGACCACCCTGCATGGAGGTTTGAGGCACGTCACCTGGGCTCCAGCTTTGAGTGGTACCCAGACAGGATGGGCAGAGTTTGATATCACCAGCTTAAAAAAAAACCAACCTAAAACCAAACCAACCTAAAACCAGAGCTACCACAGGCTAATTTCTGACAAGAGGAGATTAAAGGAAGGGGAGGAGAGTGTTAAAGGGAAGATTAAGGGAGGAGCAGGGCAGGGGGAGGCAATGTGGATTTAAAAAAAAAAAAAGAGGAAAAAAGCATTTCTCCAACAGGTTCATTTGTGTGTTTAAAAGCAGCTGCAAGAGGCAAACAGGAGCCGCGAGGAAGATGGACTAGCGTCCCATAGGAGATGGACCAGTGGACTGCTTTTGGAATACATGTTGGAGTCTCCCAGAGGGAAAACAATCCGGTTGTGGGATTTAAAAGCAGCAGCTGTTGTCAGCTTTCTTCTCTGGAGACTGGAAAGAAAAAACCTGCTCCTCCCTGGACCTAAGGGTCACCTAATAAATGGGAAAGTCCCCGAAAAGATGTCACTGGCAAACCTCAGGGCTGAAGAGAGGAGTGCCTGTTGCATGAGAAAGCAGAATTACAAAGTATAGTATTGATGAAGGAAATAGAGGCTCAAGATAAAACAGCCCTTGAGTAGGGGAAAACAGGAAAAGGTTCCATTTGAACTCAAAAAAGGAAAGGAAAAGGTTAAGCCTAAAGTCAAGGAGAAGGGCCAGGGCAGAGTTAAAGGCCAGGAGGGGAAAGGCTAAGCTGGGAGACAAAGAGAAGAATAGAGGGGCCAAAGCAGAGGGGAAGGACAGGAGGGAAAGGACAAGCAGGGAAGGAAAGAACAGGACAAAACGGAGGGTGGAAGGGCTAGGGGTCATGGCAGGGATTGTTCTCCTCAGTTGCAGCTGAAATGGGGTGTTGGGGGGTTTTTGCAGGACAAGAGTGAATGCATTGGTGGGGAAAAGAAGGTGGGATGTCTGGGTACCCACCCTGCCACTTCACCCAAGTCCCCTCTGGGGTGTGCAGGGATGCTCAGGGTCTCCTCCTGCTTTGGCTGGAACGATGCTCCAAAGCAATCCCCAATCTCTCTTCTCTGTTATTAATTTATTAGCAGAAAATTAAGTTGTTGCAGATCTCGAATTAGCTTTCATAGTAAGAAATACTCCATATTTGCCTTGCTTCTTCCTTCTCCCCACCCTCTCTTTATGCTGACAATTGGGAAGAAGAAGGCTGGAAAGAAGAACAAGTGTTTCTTTTTTAAATGATGGAGTATTGGTAGAGATAATGCAGAAATCCACTTGTGGTTGTCATCTTAATATTTCAGGCAGGTGAGATCAATGGGTAGGACTGGTGTCCCCACTAAGGTGAGGCATTAACATCTCAGCATCTGGGAGCTCATGAGATCCAGTTAAGGGCCTTGTTCTCTCCACGCAAAGCAGGGTACAGGATTGGTACCCAAACCAGTTTCTTTACTACCCTTAGAAAGTCCTCATGTGGGAGGAATTGTGTTTCAGTCCATGGCCGTTGTCATTCAGCCAGATTTGTTCTGCTGAAGCTAACAGTTTGGTAACACTGGGGAAGCATTGATGGTCTAAAGGGCCTGGATGAATTCATGGATCTTGTGGATGAAGAAATACTTTAAAAAAAAAAAAAAAAAGTCATTAAATGATGCTTTGTGGAGCTGTTCTTCACCAGTAAAGTATGCTCTTTATTGTGTTTTTCATCATAAGCCTATGTAGTCACAAGGGCTTGTTCCATCTTTAATGCTCTAGCAGGTGTATATCTGCTATATCTGCCCATATCACCTAAAACATCTGGAGCACAAGTTCTTTTTTCTATCTTTCACGCACAGAATCTCTTATGTATCCCTTTTTGTGTTTAATTAGATATTACACTATGCAAGAGAAGCATGCAAAGACTTAAATGGGGAAATGAAATGTGTTTTTCCAACATGAAATTCTCTTTAGTTGAAGTAAGCTCGTTCATCTCTTTTTTTTTTTTTTTTTTTTTCTGGAGGTCCCTTATGGCTTGATCTATTGGTTTGTGGGGTTTTTTTTGGCTGGATTTTGATTACTGAGACGCCAGTGTCCCCAAAATCCCACCCCAATCATGCAGATGGAAAGTGAGAGGCTCTCTCCCCGACTCCCTCATCTGCAGCTCCACAGTGATGCTTGGGCAGCACCCATTCTGCGTAACAGGACTGGAGAGCACCATGGTAGCGTTTCCCCAGAAGTGGCCACAGCAAAACCATGTCCAAAGGGTTCCCCATCCTCATCTGTGGATCCTTCCTCCCACACCCAGCAGCAGCCCCACCATCCGCCCACATCTACAATGGAGTTAAGCAGGACTTTCCAACGGCGGCTTTTCTCATGGGGTGGTCTTCTCCTGCCACTCCCTGCATCACTGTGCTGCTAGGCTGGGAGAAAAGCTTCTACTGAGGTCCTACCAAGGAGATCCGAAACAAATGTCTTGGGGAATGCTTGAGGAAGTGTGGCTTGAGAGCTGCCTGGCAGAAAAGGACCTGGGGATGCTGTTTGACAAGCAGCTGAATATGAGCCAGCAGTGTGCCCAGGTGGCCAAGAAGGCCAAGGGCACCCTGGCTTGTATCAGAAATAGTGTGACCAGCAGAAGGAGGGAGGTGATTGTCCCCCTGTACTCAGCCGTGGTGAGGCCACCCCTTGAGTCTTGTGTCCAGTTCTGGCCATCTCAACACAAGAGAGATCTGGAGGGGCTGGAGTGAGTGCAGAGGAGGGACATGGAGCCGGGGAAGGGCCTGGGGCATAAATCTTATGAGGAACGATTGAGGGAGCTGGGACTGTTTAGTTGGAGGAAGAGGAGGCTGAGGGGAGACCTCATCCCTCTCTTCAACTGCTTGAAAAGACCTTGTAGAGAGGTTGGTGCTCGTCTCTTCTCACAGTAATAGAATGAGAGGGAATGGCTTCCAGCTGCAGCAGGGTAGGGTTAGGCTGGACATTAGGCAAGAGTTTTTCCCTGAAAGAGTGGTCAGAAGCTGGAATGGGTTGCCCAGGGAGGTGGTGGAGTCCCCATCCCTGACTGTGTTTCAGAGTGGTTGAGATGTGGTGTTGAGGGATCTGGTGTAGGGGAGAACTTTGTAGAGTGTAGCTGATGGTTGGACTCAATGATCCCAAGGGTCTCTTCCAACCTAAATGATTCTATGATTCTATGATTGTAATAAGCCTAATGGTAGAGCTGGTATGAAGTTTGCAGCCTGGCATGCCGTTTTCCCTGCTCACCTTTCCCATTGCACTCTGGCTGCTGCAGCAGCTTAGACGACAAAGGTCTTCAAGGCAGGGATTACCTCCTTAGGACAGGCTTTGCCACTGCTTTGAGTAACCCAAAGTGCCCCTGAGGGCCCAGGTGAGCATAATCCATGCACAACCAGCACAACTGGTAGACCAGTGCCGCTGCACAGGCCCTCCTGGCAGCTGGCCTTAAGAGTTCTGTCCAGAACAAGATTTAGGAGAAAAGAAAGAAAAAGAAAGCTGGACCCAGCAAATGCAAACAGCACCAGGAGGTGTGTTCCTCTGCGTTGATGGAGATGAGGGTTGGGCAGGAGGTGCTGAGAGATGCTCTGGAGGCCACCTCTCTTCCGCCCTGGGCTTTCAAGCGTTCAGGTGGTGGGTGTCTCCTGCGATGAAAATAAGCGATGAGAGAAGCCCTTTTACTGCAGCTTTGGATTTGTTGACATCCCATTTGTTTTTTGTTGGTTTTTTTTTTTTTTTTTAGGAGACTACCTAATTTAGTTGTCCCTCAAAAGCGTGGTAGTGAGGACCCGAATGATGGACAGCCTGTACGGCATTGCATGGCTGCCAGTCACAAAGCTTTGGCTATTCCCAGAATCCCAGAAGGCTATGAGGTTGGAAGAGACCTCTAGGGATCATCTAGTCCAACCCCCCTGCCAAAGCAGGGCCACCCACAGCAGGTCACACAGGAACCTGTCCAGGTGGGGTTTGAACATCTCCAGAGATGGAGACTCCACCATCTCTCTGAGCAGCCTCTGCCAGGGCTCTGCCACCCTCCAAGTCAAGAAGTTCCCTTTGGGAAACCCAAGAGCTGGTCAGCCTTGGTAGCCAGCAGGACACGTGGCCTCCAGAAACAAGGCACAAACACCTTCTCCCATCATACCCCTTCCTAAAACCAGAAAGCAGGAGTGATTAAAAAAAAACCCAAATCATTCCAGACGGGTCTACCCGGGATGTTTACCTGTACCCCATGAGGCCGCAGCAGTTGAGGTGCTGGGAGATGATTTGAGTTGCCCCTATGGTCCCACTCACGGGTGGGCTTTGGGGACTAGATCTAGAGGTCCCTTCC
>VZTM01036424.1:564951-577292 GCA_013400555.1 Jacana jacana
CTTGCTTGAGAAAAATGAGAGGGGGGGGGGGGGGAGCGACAAAAAAGCTCTCGTTGAGCTTGGCGAGTGCTGGCAGGGGTGGGCAGAGGCAACCTTGGCGACTTGGGTCGGCCACCGACATCCCGCCTGGGATGGATGCTCGCTGCCCATCGCTTCCCTCCGCAGAGCTCCTCCTGTCTGGCAAACTCAGCGAGTATGGTGTGATCGTCCCCTTCAGCGCCGATTGCCGGGGTCGCTTTCTCTCGCACGTGGTGTCCGGCGAGGTGGCGGCGGGCATTGGCGAAGCCGCTTGCCCCCCGACCCCGCGCCTGGCCCAACGCCGCCACCGCCACCGCGTCCCCCGCAGCCCCCTGGATGAATCCCCCCAGCGCCGCTTGCTCTACTTCAACGTCACGGTTTTCGGGAAGGAGCTGCACCTCCGGCTGAGGCCCAACCGGAGGCTGGTGCCGCCGGGCACCGTGGCTGAATGGCAGGAGGATTTTGAGGTGCTTTTCCGGGAACCCCTCCAACAGCGGTGCCTTTTCACCGGTGACATCTCCGGCATGCCCGGCGCCGCCGTGGCCATCAGCAACTGTGACGGACTGGTAAGCTGGAGGCCGGTGGGGGTGGTTTGCACACCCTGCCTGTGATTTTTGGGGTGGTTTTTCTCTGAAAGGGTTGTGCCGAGACCTGATTTTTTGGGGTTTGTTGGGGTGATGCCTTAGGTGTACATCTCCCCTTTACTGCCAGTTCTCTCTCCCCATGTGGTGTAAGCCGGGCAGGACGCTACCTGTGCGAGTGCTTCGTCCCACAGCTATATTTATTCAAAGGGGTTGAAGGAATTACCTGTTCCGTGTCTGGGCCACCTCCTGTCCCACAGCCGAACCCTGTCAGATGCCCTTACACCCGCAGGTTCTGCCCTGCCTCAGGGCTGGGGACCCACGCTGTCGGTGACGCTGCTGCATCCTCGCTCACCCCTGATTTACTTTGGGATGGCTTGGGGAGTGTTATTCCCTCTGTGTTTCCCACCTCTTAAATGAGGCTGGGTGAGCTTGAGCATCTCCTGAAATCCCTGTTAGCATTCCAGCTTGTTCCCGTTTTGGGGAATGACCTCTTTTTTTTACTTTTTTTGCCCTAATAGCTGAGTTTCTCGGAGCCTTTGGGCTTTCTGAGAGCAGGGCGAGCGCAGTCCAGCGTGGGTAGCTTGCTGCCGCAGAGCTTTAATTACCTCAAAGGCTCTGTTCCCTCCTCGGCCCGTGGGTTTTTCCTACTTTTGATAAGCTGGAGGAATCGCTTCTTGTTATTTTTATACCCTTGGCCCATTGCCCTTCAAATTTCCTTTCAGCCAATTTAATTCTTGCTTGAGGTGCCAGCGTCCGCCGTTTTCTCCTGGTACCACTTACGTTGCTCCTGGGTTGGAATAAATGCCTTGTTTTGCCTTTTTTAAAATTTTTTTTTGCCTTTTTTTTTTTTTTTTTTTTTTTTTTGTCTTTTTTTTTTTGGGGTNTTTGGGCCATTTTATTCTGGGAGTTCCTCAGCCAATTTTGGCTGCTAGCACCAACAATTCGGCATTCCTTTCTTTTTATACGGGGCCTGGTGTTACTATAGGAGCAGAAATGATAGAGCCGCGTGGCTGGAAATACACATTCCGCCTACACCTCGCGGTTTATTTCTCTCTCTCTATTTATTTATTTATTTATTTGTTTCTGCCAACAATTGTAGCACATGGTAACCCACACCTTCCTGAAGCACCTTGCTTGCAATCGGGTGAAGCCGTGATTTTGCAGGACTTTGTTGCGCTGGGGCCGAGGAATTGGGGCAGGCTCGAAAGCTTTAAAGGTCTTTCCTATCAGTCCGGCAAGAGACTGATAGCACTGCCTCTGGAATGAAAAGCTGGGGTTTTTGGCTGGTTTTGTTTTTTTTTTTCCAAATGGAGGTCTCATTGTAGGTATAATTCTTGTTGGTGTCACCAGTGAAGGGATGCTGGAAGCGGGAAGCTGTGCTGGGAAGCAGTGAAGATAATCTCAAGGGGGTTTCTCCTTCCCAGAACCCACTCTGCTCTCAGGCTCCATCTCACCTAGGCTTTATTTTGACTTTTCCAGGCTTTTCTAGGCTTTAGTCCCAAGTTCTCCCATCTCAGCCCCTTGGGGGGGCAGGTTGTCATTATTTTTGCCCCTGTTCTAGCCATCTCTTGGCCACAGGCTGTAGCGGTGATGCCGGTTTGGGATGTAGCCTGTGCTGCAGGGTTCTTTTGGCATGTGGCTTCGTGCAGCCATCCCTCTCTCGTGCCATCCGTGGTAGCCCAAGCCCGCTCTTTTAAGCCCATGTAGAGGAAGAAGCGGCTTTCCCCCCAGGATCAGCGTCGTTGGCCTTGTGGTTGCTGCTGTGTCGTCTCACAGATGTTTTGCTTCTCCATGTGGAGCTCCAGCAGCGCTAGAGAAGAGAAAAAAAAACAACCCATAACTTCTTTTTTTTTTCCTTCTCTTTTTTTTTCTCCTCTTTTATTTTCTCTTTTTTTTTTCTCTCTTCTTCTTTTTTCTCCTCTTTTTTTCTCTTTTTTTTTATCTTCTTTTTCCTCTTCTCTTTTTTTCCTCCTCTTTTTTTCCTCCTCTTTTCTTTTCCTCTTCTTTTTTTTCCTCCTTTATTTTTCCTCCTCTTTTTCCTTCTTCCCGTTTTTCTTCTTCTTTTTCCTTTTCCTTCTTCTTTTTTTCTTTTTTCCCCTTCTTTTTTTTTTTTTTTTCCTCCCTGCAATGTATTTACTGCTCCGTGGCCAACAAATAAATGCCCTGGCCTCAAGCAGCAATTTCCCCATCATCCGGCAAAGCAGATGTGGCGATGGCAGGCTGGGGGAAGAGGTCAGGAGGACGGAGCCCGAGCTGGGGCTCTGCTCCTCCTCCCCCAGCAAAGAGGATTTTGTGCTACGGCCAACGTAGCAGTTGGTTTCTCTCTCTTGTGGTTTTTTTCTGGCTGGTGTAGGTTGCTGTATGGTCCTCTGGCTTAAGCTTCTGTCTGACAGCTTCTATCTGCTCAGGGTTCATCCCCTATTCCCTTTTGGAGGAGTTGTGAGACCAAAACCCCCCAACCCCCCTAAAAAAAACCTAAAGAAGCAGTGAAAAGAGCTTGATTTAGCAAATAGCGCAAGAAACAGAAGCAAAAGGCAGTGAAAGGGGTGGATGGGATGGGAGGATGCTACTTCTGACCACGCTGTACCTCCAGCATGACCCAGCGGAGCATCTGGGAGGGGATGTACAGGGTCAGGACTGTTGCTAACGCCGTGCTAGATGGGGACCAACCTAACGTGGGGAGCACCAGCTGTAGGTCACTTTGTAGCTCATCGACATGCACACCCCCCGGGCTTGCGGTGGACTTTGGCTGGAAGCTGTCCAAGGGTTTCGAAAGGGGGTCACGGCTTTTGCTTCCCAGTTTGGCGTGCGTGGGAGGTGCAGTGCTGCTTGGTTTCTGGTTGAAGGAAGCATTCTGGGATGGTGCAGATGATGGCTATGTAAACAAAGGGATTGTGCTGTGTATAAACGGAGACTGAGATTATAAATAATGAGGGGAAAAAAAAACCCAACCCAAAAAACCACCCCAGTTCTTGAAAAGAGAGTACACATTAAGCCTTTCCTAAATCCATATATAGCCATGTAAGGGAGCTGGTTTATTTTTTTGTTGTTTCACAGATGCCAGACCCAGGGCACTTTCCACAGCTGTTATTTGCTGCAGGCATCTACTATGCGTGCAAACCTGGCCTTATTTTATTTTATTTTATTTTATTTTTTGTTTGTTTGCAAGGGTGTCTCACACTAGGGTGGGAAGATGCTGTGGCCCGTAACATAATTTCAAAGCTGATCCAAGCCACCAAATTCCTAACTGGTAAAGTAGCATTAGTCAGAAGCCTCCCCTGGCGGACACATCTCCCACATCTCCCCTCTTTCCACTCTGGCTTTCGCAGCCTATGGTTGACCTTTCTTCCTCCATGCTTTGCTGGTCGCAGAGAGGGGTGAAGAATTATTGTCTCTATTTGCTATCCATAGCTGACATCTATCCCTGAGCCAGCAATGTGCCCTTGTGGCCAAAAGACCAATGGAATCCTGAGCTGTGTAGGGAAGAGTATGGCCAGTAGGTGGAAGGGAGGTCATTCTCCCCCTCTGCTCTGCACTGGTGAGGCCATAGCTGGAATACTGGGTCCAGATCCGGGCTCCCCAGTTCAAGAGAGACAGGGAACTACTGGAGAAAGTCCGGCATAGGGCAACAGAGATGATGGAGGGATTGGAACATCTCTCTGAGGAGGAAAGGCTGAGAGAGCTGGGACTCTTTAGACTGGAGAAGAGAAGGCTGAGGGGAGACCTTCTTCATGCTCACAAGGATCTGAAGGGTGGGTTGAAGGAGGATGGAGACTGACTCTTCTCAGTGGTTCCAAGTGACAGGACGAGGGGCAATAGGCTCAAGCTGGAGCAAGGAAAGTTAAATTGGAATATGAGGAGGAACTTGTTTGTGGTGAGGGTGTCAGAGCCCTGGGAGAGGCTGCCCAGGGAGGTTGTGGAGTCCCCTTCTCTGGAGACCTTCAAACCCCTCCTGGATGCAGCCCTGAGTAATGTGCTCTGGGCAATCCTGCTTTAGCAGGGGAGTGGGACTGGGTGGTCTCTAGATGTCCCTTCCAACTCTGAGGTTCTGTGATTCTGTGATTCGCACCAAACACTGAGCAAACTGTAGAGCCAGCATTTTCTGCCCCTGTGGCCCTGGCTTGCTTCGGATGGGTGGAAGCAGATAAGCAAAGCACAAATGCCCTCAGGAGAAGTATTTAACAGGGAGGGAAGGTGGAAACATTCCCCATAATGATGCCTCAGTGCAAAAAAAGTATTGGCTTTGTCTTCTAAGATTTTCCCTGCAACTCCTGAACCGTAGGAATAATTTTGAGAAGAAAAAAACGTGCTGGTTTAAACGTCCAGAGAGTGAGGTGTCGCTTTGGTCATGTAGATCTTGCTGTCCTCAGCTAGTTTGGTTTTTACTTGGGTGTGAGGTCTTTCACCCATGTGATAATCCCAATTTTTAGCAGTGAGATGAAAACCAGGCCCTATTAAGGCTGAAAACCTCATTAATGAGTTAGGGCTGAGCATACCTCTATGCCCTCACCCCATCAGGAGCTACATTTGAGTCCTGGCTTGAGTGAAGCCCCCTTTACCCTGGGGCTCTCCAGCTATGGGGCTCTCCAGACTTCAGGCTCCAGAAACCAGTTGGACAAGGGTTCAAGTTGATCCCTGCTCAGCACAGTTGTCAGTTGGGCTTCAACAGCTGACCTGAATGGCTACACTTTCCCAAGCTAAGGCTTACCTAAGTCCCTCTCCACGGACATCCCCAAAATCTCCTGCCTTGGCACTAAGAGCAGGGAAAAACAGTTGAGGAGTGCAAAGCCTTGTGATAGACAAGGCCAGAGAGGTACCAAAATAGTGATGAAGCATCTCTGGATCGTGCCCTGGTGCCATGCACACACATGCACACACGCACACACACACCCTCCTCTGCTGCCAGGTTTGGTCCAGGTCTGTGTGGGGCAGATACATCGCTCCATGGATCTCCCCACCCTGTCCCAGATGCCCTCGTTGGTGATCTGTGGATGAAAGAGGAGTGGTGTCTTGCGATGGTGCCTGCCTTCACACAGCCCAGCTTTCTGGGACTTTTTGTCCAAATGAAGTGTGAATTGGGTAGGAAAAATACATACTAAGCACGCAGCTGGATTTCCCCCTCCTCGGCTGTTTGCTTCTCTGGCTGAGTCAAGCGGGTTTATTAATTTTTCCACATTTCAGCTGCACCGAAGTGTCAGAATTTCCCGAATTCCTGTGGGAGTCGGAGCTTTTTACCCAGTGGTGGTGGAGGAGTCGCTTACCCGGGGTGCTGGAGGGGTCCCCCCCACTTTGGGTGGCTGGCAGCAGACCAGCAGGGCCAGTTCCTCTCTCCCACAGAGCTGGAAAAGAGACTTCATCCTTTGCAAGCTGGCAGAAGTGAGTTTGGTGTTTCCCTTAAAAGAAAAAAAAAAAGAGAAAAAAGTGTATTTTCCCACTTTCCACTAGAATTGTCTTCAAAGTGCCATCAACTAGTTCGGGACTTACCTTCACTAAGAGCTGCAGATGGCATCTCTCATTAGAAACACCAGTAACAATAGTCCTGCCTTGCTGGATTTAATTTGATTTGCTCTTACTAAACCAGATAAAATTGGGGGTGGGAAGCCTGTGGCAAACTGATTGATGAGGATGGGATCGATCTCTTGGCCAGAGGCCTGGGAAAGCTTACTGGGGCTTTTTGGGTGATGTCTGGCCTCTCTTGCTGCCTCCCTACAGTTGTGACCCACCCCCGTCAGGCTGAAATACAACCCCAGCTGCTCTTTTATAAGACAGAGCAGGTTCGTGCATGCCCGTTTGCAGTGGTGGTTTTGGTGTTTGTGTTTGGAGTATTTTTATTTATATTATATGTATATTTTAATTTTTGCAAATGTCAAGGTGCCTGCTGTGGTTTCTGTGTCGCTTATTAGGCTGCTCTGATCAGAGGTCCACAGGGGTCGTACCCCCTTCTCGCCCACGGGCCGTGGCTGGTGTCGGCAGCGTGTTGCATCCCGCCTTTGGGAGAAAGCATGGGTGAGAAGATCTGGGCTGCTTTATGCCTTGAGCCATCTATATCTAATTAGGCACGAGCTGCAGAGCAGCACAAACCCAAGTGGGCTGTGGCTCGGGACCAGGCTCTTTCATATTTTAATCCAGCCTTGCCCCGGGCGCGGCGGCGCAGCTTTCCTCTGGCTGCCTGACTCAGCAAAGTCCTGGCTTTTTGCCCTAAACCCTATGGTTTATGGCTTTGGGGTGCCTCATCCTGGGTGAAATGCCCCATGGCAGGGACGTGAGCGGACAGCAGTGTCCCATCAGACCTCTTCCTCAGGCAGGGTGTGCTGCTTCTGCCGCCGGGCTAAAATAGGATGCTGGCAGAAGTACCGTGCTGGGTGATTTTGGGTAGCAGGAGTGCCCCTCCAGCCCAAATCTGTAGCAACGTGCAAGGTGGAGGCGTGTTAGTTGATGGGAAATGATCAGCGTCATTCATGCGCCCAAAATCCAAGCGTGTTTGTGATGCCTGTGTCAGATGCCCAGCACGTGGCAATTCGTTTTTGAGCAAAGCGATGGATGCCCCCCTTCTCTTATTATACAATAAAGAGCAATGGCTGGGACCTGCCCCATCACCATGGACTTGCCCAGCCATGAGTGGACCTGACCTGTGGGTTGATTCCCTGGCTTGATCTCTGCTTCATTACCACCACCTTGCCTGGGGCTCCAAGACTCTTGGTTGAACCTGGCTGTCATCTTCATCTCCTTGGCTGGGTGGGATGAGCCCTGGCTGGTGAGATTCTGCCCTGGTGACCTGAATGTCTGCTGTGGGAAGGACCCGAGATACGTGTGTCAGACAAGTTCATCCTAGCACGACTGCCCATACTTAGATTCCTCAGGAAGGAGGTAAACCAAAACCAGCCAAAAACCTGCTTTCCAGAGGAGTTAAGCAGCTAATAAAACCCAAGTGGAGCAGGAAATTTGATGAAGAGGTACAGAGCCAGGTTGGTGAATGCAATGGGACGTGAACGTGAAGGGGATCCAATGACCCAGGCGGAGCTTGGAAGAGCCCCAGCTTTGCCTGGCTGTTTCCAGAGCCCAGCTCACATCTTTGTACCACTCTGTGCAAAAACTACGTGCGTGTTTCATTTTCTATTGCTTGATGACAACAGTTCAGATACCCCAGACCTGGTGAGGACTCCAGGAGGTAGATGCCGTTGAAGGTTTTGCTGTAGAGAACGGGTCCGTAGGTTCTGCCTGTGCTTTCTAGGCAGCGCCGGAGGAAGGACTGTGCGTCTGCATGATGGAGGGAGCTGTGAAAAAAATGCTGGGCTTGAGGAGGGCGGGATGCGGGGCGGGGGGGAGTTGCTGCCCACGGGATGGAAGCCAACTTGCTGGCAATCCTTTTGCTTGCCCGGAGGCCGGCTGGTGGTGGCGGGGTATGAGCACTGGGGCTGATGTCAAGGGGGATTTGGTGGGAAGCTTGATGTTAATTAGGAGCAGGGCTGGTAGCCAGGACAACATTTCCAACCGTGTTTGCCCTCTCATTCATCCTTCTCTGTGTTTGGGAGGTGGAGTTGTAAGGCTTTCCAGCTTCTCTTCCAAAGGGATTCCCTGGCGTTAATTCCCAAGCACTTGATGGGGCAAAGATGATGGTTTCTCCTTCCTTCCTCCCTCCCTCCTTTCCTCCCTCCCTTCCTTCCTCCCTCCCTCCCTTCCTTCCTCCCTCCTTTCCTTCCTTCCTTCCTTNTGCAGTTAGTAGCGCCAGCGAAGTGGCTGGTTTCCTCCCCAGCACCGTGGGGAGGGGGACGAGGATGAGGATGGAGAGGATGGAGGGAGGCGAGGTGGCGTGGGAGCCCATGCAGCCCGTGTTCCTGAGGCACAGAGAGAAAAGCCTTGTTGCTGATGAGAAGGAAGGGAGTTTCCTAGCCATATACAGACACAACTTGAACTGTGGGCAGGTTTTTTTTCTGTTTGGGTGGTTCTCCTCTCCTGTGCTACTTTTGGGTTTTGGGGTTTTTTTTTGAGGTGTTTTTTGGTGGTTTTTTTTTTCCTCCCATCTATGGGAGAAGTTAAAAGTCATCATATGTGAACATGGCAATGGATCAATCCCAGTGCCGTGGAGCAGCTCTGGGATACCCGCTTTATTTGGGGTGCTTTTTCTCCTTGCCTTCACTGCATCCATCGTGGTTGAGTAGATTGAGTATGTACGTACACGTATGCATGTTTAAAAGCACACCTTTCTTTCTCCTCCCACCCCCTTTTCTGTATTTCTTTGTGTGGTCCAGGCTGGCCTGATTCGGACAGACAGCAATGAGTTCTTCATTGAGCCCTTGGAGAGGGGGCAGCAGGAGACGGAGGAGCATGGGAGGGCGCACGTGGTGTACCGCCGGTCGGCCATCCGGCAGGATGGCACCGAGCCCCAACGAGACCTACACACCGAAGGTAGGGCCTCCTTGAATCTAGTCTTTCCCAGCAATTGGTAATAGCTAGTTCTTGAGGGGAGAGGATTTCTCCTTCCTCTTGCCTTCTGGATCATGTCTAGCCCTCTGGCTTTACTGCCAGTTTGGTCACCAGTGGAGAAGAAAGAACACGCTGGGTTTTTACTGGGAACTTTGAAATTCTTCTGAATTTGGTCAAAGCTGGATGAGTTATATACAAGTTGTTTTTGAAGAGGTAGAAGCTCCTGGATGGGTGTGATCGGGCCCATGGATGGTCACATCGACCTTGGGATGGGAAGCAGAGTTGGGACTCACTAGCAGGGTCAGGAGGAGCTGGACTTGGTCCATCCTGGCCTCTCACTACGACTTGGAGGTGTAGGTGCCGTGGTCTTGTTTTAATCGCCTGTAGGTTGTAACATGTGGCATTGATTTGACTTTTTAACAGATCACAGAAATCCTTCCTTTTTCCCAGCATTCGTAGTTCGTTTCACTTTACTAGTGCCGTGTCCTTTTCTTTCTTCTCCTTTGCCTCAAAGGAGAAAAAGTGACTTTTTGACTTTTTTACTTCATAGCATCACCGAGCCCTCTGTGCACGTAAGTCGCCCGCTGAGTTCCCCTCTCTCATGCACAAAGACAAGTGCACCCAGAAGTGTTTACAAGCGTGGGGTCAAAGTTGTGCTAAAAGCACTCTAATAACCTGCTTTTGTAGCACCGCTAATGGAATTGCAACTGAGAGTTTCAAAGGGAGGAAGGGTATGATGAAGAATGCTCTCAAGGAGAAGACCCCAGCCTTTCATGTGTCCTCCCTAGCTACCCAGGTGTCCCACCACCACCCAATGGACAGTGTAGGACCATCATTGCATAGATCACAGAATCACAGAATGATATGGGTTTGGAAGGGACCTCTGAAGATCATCTAGTCCAAGCCTCTGCTAGAGCAGGTCCACTCAGAGCAGGTCTCACAAGAACGTGTCCAGGTGTGGGGTTTGAATCTCTTCAGAGACGGAGACTCCACCACCTCTCTGGGCAGCCTCTGCCAGGGCTCTGCCACCCTCAAAGAAAAGAAGTTCCTTTTCATGTTCAGATGGAACTTCTTATGCTCTAGTTTGTGCCCGTTCCCTCTTGCCCTGTCCCTGGGCACCACTGAAAAAAGCCTGGCCCCATCCTCCTGACACCCACCCTTAAAATATTTATAGGTGTTGATCAGATCCAACCCAGCCTTCTCTTCTCCAGACTAAAACGACCCAAGCCCCTTAGCCTTTCATCTAAAGAGAGATGCTCCAGACCCCTTAGCATCTTTGTGGTCCTCTGCTGTCCCCTCTCCAGCAGTTCCCTGTCCTTCTTGAACCGGGGAGCCTAGAACTGGACACAGTGCTCCAAGGTGCCTCTTTTAGTGCTGGAGCTCCCAATTCAGAGCCATTTCCTCACCATAGTGCAAGCTGGATCAGCAACCTGGTTGGAGTTAAACATCCTCATTTATTTCTCCTGCTTTAACTTGTGGGTTTGTTTTTTTTGGAATTTCACCTTGATGGAGGGTCACCTCACTGGCTGTTTTTCTCTCTGCCCTTCCTAGTGCCTGGCGTGCAGGTGGGAGATCTCCCCAACTCCCTGGAGCTGATGGCGGAGCAGCTGGGGGATGCGGAGCGCAAGAGGCGCCACGCCAGGAAGGACGACTACAACATCGAGGTCTTGTTGGCGGTGGACGACTCGGTCGTACGCTTCCATGGGAAGGAGCACGTCCAGAACTACGTCCTCACCCTCATGAACATAGTAAGGCTTGGCTTTGGGGCTGGGGGTGATGTGTGTGGGGTGGGCGGTATGTGTTGGCTCCCACCCCTCCTTTGGGTGCTCTTCTGATGCTGCAGACCTGTTATCCTGGGAAAAAAAATGGGTTGAAAGAGGAAAATGTGCTGCAGGAAGGGCTGTTCCTTTGCACAGCCAGCTCTGGTATTTAATAGCCGTGGTGACTGGAGTGATGGGAAGCAGAGCCCTTTCATCTTCATCTCCATCACGGTCCCTTGGCTGATGGCAGGGCCCGGCGTGGTGGTTGCTGTCACTTGTCTGTCACCCAAGTCCAACAGCATCTTCTCTTTCTCCTGCCCCAGACCATCTCCTCCTCGTGGCTGAAATGCTCGGAATCACAGAATCAAGAGGGTGGCTATTAATTATTGAGTTTGAAATGATGATATTTTTTATTATTATTTAAAAATATAAGTTTATTGTTTATTTTGAATAATACTTGTTGATGGGGGGAAGATTTTTACAGATTCTCAGAAGTTTTTTTTCACGTTCCCTGGAAAAAAAAAAACCCTTGAGGATTAGTCAGATGGGTTTGAAAAGGAGTTAACAGCAGCTTCATGGCATCCCTGCTCCTGCCCCTCTCCTCACGGGGTGGCGTGGGGCAGCCTGTGCTGATTCCCTACAGCACTTCCCTTTCCTTTCTAAGGTAAAAATGTACATATTCCCCAAGTCCCCAGAGGTGGGGAAGGATCAATATTAGGAGGTTTGCTCCGCCCAGCACCTGACTGTCTGCAGACAGGGTCGGCGCTCAAAGATCTCTTTTTGTGCCCTCTCCTGGTTTTGTTTTGTTGTTTCCCACGCTTTATCCTTGGCCTCTATTTATTTATTTTTATTTGAGTGCTCTCATCCCCCCATGATGATGGAAAACCTTCAGAAGGCGCAACCAGCTCTGAAATAACCAGGCTATAAAGCTGCTTTTGCTGTTTGGTTGATTGCTGGTTTGTTTTGGGTGTTATTTCGGCCCTGGCAGGCAGGTTCAGGGCCATATTGCCGGTGCTGAAGGTCAGATTATCAACATAAGGGGTAAGGATTTGCAGGATCAGAGGCTGAGCCTAACGTGGCCGGTCCCAAACGGAGAAGACACCGTTTTTAAAAGGCAGATGCCTTCCTTGCAGCATCTCATCCTGCAGTGTGCTCCCCTGATGCTCGCAGCGGGATGCTCTCAGCCTTTGGCTTCTTAAATCCTTCTGCGAGGGTGAAGCCCACAGGGCTCCCCATTCTGACCCCGGGGGCTCTTCCCACCTTACAGGGGATTGGAGATGATGTCATTTTTCCTTTCTGATCTTGGCAAGGGCGGAGAGGCCAGGGGGTGGTGGTGGAGGTGGAGGTGGGAGAAAGGACGTTTCAAGCGCCCAGGGATTGTCAGCTTGAATCAAAAGGTTGATTTTTCAGGCGCATTTCATGGTTTACACCCCGCAGGCAGGACTTTTCAGGGAGTGAATGAGCGGGATGCTGTGCTGGGAGGAGGGAGGACGGCTGACTATTCAAATAAAGGCAGCACTGAAGATTTTAATGAATTAAATAAAGGGCAGGAGGA